>PIJE02000715.1:104395-143547 GCA_002895965.2 Coryphaenoides rupestris | reverse complement strand
TTTGGCTGAATGCCACATTCACCACCCCTGCAGGACCTGTACTCCAGGAGGTGTGGAACCAGAGCCTGCAGGATCATGAAGGATCCTCACCACCCTGCAGGACCTGTACTCCAGGAGGTGTGGAACCAGAGCCTGCAGGATCATGAAGGATCCTCACCACCCTGCAGGACCTGTACTCCAGGAGGTGTGGAACCAGAGCCTGCAGGATCATGAAGGATCCTCACCACCCTGCAGGACCTGTACTCCAGGAGGTGTGGAACCAGAGCCTGCAGGATCATGAAGGATCCTCACCACCTCAACAACAAACTGTTCCAACTGCTGCGGTCAGGCAAGCGCCTCCGCAGTCACGCTGCTAGAACAGAGTGACTAAATCAGAGATTCTTTCCGCAGGTCATCAGTACTGTGAACTCACCAGAGGCCCCCCCACTGCCCCTCCCATGCATACACTCACATACACATAGTTAGTACACAGCACATGCACCCACATCGTTTCACATAGTTTCACATGCAGACATACATGGTCACTCACGTTATTCTATATTTCACAATTTTTCTCTTTAAAAAAAATCTACTTTCTATTTTTTCTATTTCTCATTCCTGCTGGTCTTTTTTACTGTAAATATTGTGTATATTCAGATTCTGATCCCTCAAATTTGTGTTATCTGTATTATTTGTTTGCACATTCTGCTGAGCATTGCCACTTTTCATCTGACTGCATATCCTGAATGTATACGTGACAAATAAACGTATTGAATGTTGGATCTTGAATACAGGGCCACATGCATGACATGTGTTTAAGGGGGGCGATGAGGGGGCTGATGAAATATCGAGCAAACTTTGAATTAAGATTTGAGTTGGCTTCGGCATGGTAATGCTACAGACAAAAGGTTACTTTAGGGCAGATATAACATTTTTAAAAACATTTTTGAAAACGGGCTAGCCACAAAATGGGCTACACCTCAAACCACAGACATGTTATTTATTTTTAATCATTAGAAATCCCGACAGTGTGGGTGCTAAATTAGCCAAAGTAATTAAGATGCTAATTGCCGTGAAACAGTATTAGTTAGGGATAAAATCATAGGCGGAATACAACACAGAACAGTCCATCAAATTTAGGAAGAATGGGTTTCTGATACAAGTTCCTTCCTTGTGTTCCTTTTATATGATACAGCCTACAGTCATGTCCCTTCTTCCTATTTTGGAAGCTCTATGGCGCCCTCAAGTGGAGGTTGTTGGAATTGCGGACTGAATTGAGGGTGAAGATTTCTGTGGGCCCCTCTATTTAACATCTAAATTTGAGTGGGATTAGCCATTTGAAGCAGTTTCAAAATAGTCATGTGACTAAAATTGTCATTGTGTCATCACAAGTGGGTGTGTCCACCCAGGCGTACGATGAATAGATAAGCCAACCAGTTGGTAGTCCACTGGGTCGGTTCATCTAATGATCATACATGTAGGTGGACACAGCCTCAACAAACTATTGCAATTCACAATTTTGAATCTGACTGAAGAACAGAATGTCTAACATAAGTCGCAAGCACAGTTGATCCCATCCATCCATCCATTATCGTCCGCTTATCCGGGGTCGGGTCGCGGTGGCAGCCGGCTAAGCAGGGCCCCCCAGGCTTCCTGTTGTCACGATACCAAAATTATGAGTTTGATACCGATACCTGCCTAAATATCTCGATACTGATACTGAAACGATACCACGGTAAAAACCTAAAACATCAGGAAAAGTAGTGGAATAATGGATGACAGAACATGGAACTTAAAATTATTTTATTGATAATTCACTCTTTTGCAGGAATTCAGGTTACTTAGATTGTAACAAACATATTTTGCTTTTGCAGCTACTTTTTGGTAAGTGAACTAAGAGTTAACAGGAATGTGACCTGTTTAAACTTACTAATAATAATAATAATAATAATCTAAATAAATACATTAAAATATATTTTCACACAGCTGCTGAGCTATATAGCTATTTAAAATGTTTTTACAAAAATAAAGTTTATTCTGTTGCAGCTGCTGAGCTTGATGTTTAAAATTATTGTAAATAATGAAATCAATGACAGTGTGAAAGCTTTTTTTTCTGTAATTTACTGTAATTATGTTATCCATCACATTCGCTAACCTGTCACTATTTGAACTCTTTTAATATGTCCGGATGTTTGTCGGCGAGATGCTTTGCCAAGTTGGATGTGTTGGCTCCCTTCGCCTGCGTACATTTGAAGCACCGATTACAGACGGGCTTTGACGTGTCCGTGGGCTTGCCATGGCTGTCGGCAACTTAAGCGAAATATTTCCATATTTCGCTCCGTGCGTCCCTTTTGTCCACAAGCTGTGGACGGCTGACAAGACCGCTTGTAGTCCTCGCAGCAGCCATGTTCACTGTGTCCAGAATAGTGATGTGACGTTCGCGAACGATCCGATTCTTTTGAACGGCTCTTTGGAACGAACGAAGGGAACCGAGTCGTACTTGGTGAGAGCCGTTCTTTTTATCGTTCGTTCACTGGCTGCCCTAAATCCACTCCCCTTGACGTGAACACTGAGAAAGCTTGAATTAGTTCCCCAAGCGTATTCCGTGAAGACCCGCCCCCTACTCTGAGTCAGGTCACAACAAGTTAAAGTGGTTCAGGTAGACGACGTGTTTTTCGGGTGAAAAAATGAGCCAAACGCGAAAACGCAGCAGCATTTGGATGCACTTGCAAAACATAAGCAAAACATGCAAAACATAAGCAAAAAAAAAAGTGTTCTAATATTAAGAGTTGCATGAATTGCATTCAAGGCAAGGCAACTTTATTTACATAACACATACTAAATAAGAACAACTTTCCATTTGTTCACTTGCTTTAATGAACGACAGCAGTGAAATGACAATAATCAAACATGTCATGAGCAGCTAAAAGTGCTGGTAGGTTTACATCTAAATAGTGTTACCCTGTGCCATGTCGAGCATGGCCCTCATGCCCTGATTCTTCTCCAACAGGCTTTCCTGTATACACCTGCATGTTCAATGCATAGCTGGAGTAGGCATCACGTGTGGTGTGGGTGTGATTGGAGTGAAGTATGGTGGGAATATCTCAGATTTGCAAAGAAAGAAATTGTCTACACTTTCTGACCCCTTTTAGCTCCACTTGGCCACTATTTTTTTTTACATGACATTTGAACTCTACAACATGGTAAGCCTTGCTGCATTTTTCATTGTATCCTCAAAACATTTACTTTTATTTACATCTGGGTGGACCTCACTTGTATGTCACAATGACAACTTTTAACTTTGTTATATGCTGGATGGATCCTAGTCATTTCACAAGCTAAAGATGTTGAAGGTGATTTCCATGACCTCTTTGTGCTGCCTATGACAACCAGGAGTCAGGATCATCAAATCACCCCTGCAGAGACTATTGGATGGTAGGATGTACCTTTTCAGAAACAAAACATTCATCGAATATAAATCATACATAGTCTGTGATAGTGTAATGCAGTGGTGCGCTATTCCCATCAAACATACTCTTGAAACCCAAATGTGCCCCAACTCTTCTACAGATGTAGTTGCACAATGAACATCGACTCAATCAGCTAATTAAACAGAGCACACAAATGTTAATCACGAGATGCTTTATTTCATGGTAATAGCCACGTTAACACTATGAAAACAGCTGTACATGATAATGTCTCTAATGTCTCTTTAGCACCTGTTTTTATTATTATCCATTGTCTGTTTGGTGTTGACACATACTGCCAGAACAATCTCAGCTTCACGAGGATCTCCCTGATCCAACCCATTGAACAAGCCGTGCCACAGGTCAGCCCCACCATGGACCTCTTCCTCCCTCTCAGGCGCACTTCATCCAGTTTCTTGGATGACCGTTGAGGACTTCCTGGACTGAGGCCCGCATAACTCTTGAGCAGCTCCCCAAAACAGCGCCTCCGTGTTGGGGTGGGTGCTGAGGAAGGCCTTCTCCAGCACGTACAGGTCCACTCCCTTGTCCTCAGGCAGCGCCGAGATATAGCTCAGGCCAAAGTCTATGAGCACCAGGCTGAGCTCCTCCCCCATGCTCTTCCTCAGGAGCATGTTGGAGGTGGTGAGGTCCCCATGCACCACGTCCTCATCGTAGCATCTTGGCCAGGATCCGGCCCACCTCAACGGCCAGCGGCGTCAGCTGGCTCCTCCAGGGTGGAACTGGGACCAGACCCCTGTTGTGTCGTCACAATGTGTCTCGCACGTCACAGAATCTAGATGTTCCTCCAGGAGATAGAGTGGGAGGTGTTAGTCCACAAAGTAGACCACAGGGGTGGGGATGCCTGAGAAGAAAAGAGTTGGATTATTTAGTTGTAACGATTTCCATGATTTTCTCCTCAAAAAAAGATAGGTGAGAGCTCAGGAAATCCGGAGGGAGCTCGAAGTAGAGCCGCTGCTACTCCGGCGTCGAAGGAGTCCAGCCTGAGGTGGGCCCGGGGCGCCTCCCTTTGGAGGTTTCCGCGGACACGTCCAACTGGGAGGAGACCCCGGGGCAGACCCTGAACCCGTTGGAGGGATTATATATCTCGTCTGGCCTGGGAACGCCTCGGGATCCCCCCAGGGAGGAACTAGGGAGTGGTGGCTGGGGAGAAGGAAGGCTGGAGGGCCCTTGCCTTAGCCGGCTGCCACCGCGACCCGGCCCCGGATAAGCGGATGAGAATGGATGGATTTTCATGTTTCATGGGCCCTGAGTTATGAACAACATGTGGCAATAAAACACTTTGACTTGCCTGCTTTTCGGCAGCGTTGTATCGAGCGCACCTCCTGTACTGTCCTGCGGTGTGTGAGCTTCTCGTCCAGTAAAGGGTGCCGATACGTCTTCGGGAACCTTTCTTTAACAACAGTCGACATCCCCAGGAACGTGTCTCGGTAAACACGAGCCTCCGCTCCTTGTTTTAATAACTTTCCCTTGATGAGAAACTCGGACACCGCCATGCTTCTCTCCAGGTCTCTGTTTACATGCGTCTGCTTCCGGCCTTCTCGTGTCCAGTAGCCACACTGCATTATATACACACACTGCCATCTAGCGGCAGGGAAGTCTTACTACACTCAACTGTACTCGCTTCTATTTACAATTTTATAAATTATAAATAGAAATGCTTTTCAAAAAATAATCTATAAATATATACATATAAATATGTACATTATTATATAGTGTATGTATACTTTTTACAAGACAGTAAACATACACTTTTGTACACTTTGTATGACGTTTTAAATACAACGTAGTACTTATAGCCTATATTTAATGTAGACCTATGAAAATGTCTCCGAAATAGACCTAGTGCCTTCATTTGTTAAAATGTGAACTAAAACAGGAATGGGGTAGACATAATGTCAATAAGATAATAATATGCACATGCAAAGTTTGAATAGGTAAAGTCCAGTGTGTCCTATAGGCCTGTGCGTGGCAGTGCTGACTGTATTAATATGCATTGTGATCGTGCTCTGCTTGAGGAGGAGCTTTTTGTTGCTGCTTCGCGTCGATTTTTTTTTTATTTCTTCTGAAATTCGAGAAAGCGAGCTGCTTGCCACGTCGGTCCAGACACAGAGACACGCGATCTGATGAACACTGCGCCGCGCCGCCTGCTTCTCTTCAGTTTGGACTCAACTTGGTTTTCTTCGTTTAAACTTGGAGGTGCGGACACAGCTGCTGTAACGGTGCACTGGAAGACAACGCGCTTCAGTGGTAATAATGTACACGTACCAGGGAGGCGACGTGTCCATAGCCGCATCTACATGGGAAATGGTAAATATACCACATATATAATAAGACTTTATGCATGGAACATTTGCTCACTTTTATTGTAGCAAGTTGACCGGCCTATATGTGGCTAGAAAGCGTCAATCATCAATCATATTATGTTACATTCACTGTAAAGAGAAAGTAGAACAAGATGGAACAAGGAACGCCACAAGACAACGTAGAGATGTGCGAGGTAGATAGCGCTCGGCAAGGCGATTCATTATTCTTCTCACCATTTTGTTGTGTAGAATAACTTTTCGGCACATCTCCAACTCGTACCTTGTTTTGTTTTTTATTGGACATACTTTATCTTTTTATATTGCGTAGGATAGTATTTTCCGAAAACTTGTGTGTATAGTTTATCCCCTGCTTATATTATCTTGTCTTCCGTCTCTTAGAATAAATAACATGTCTGTCAGTCTGTCTGTTTGCCGTTTGCATGCATTTCAACCAGCTATTATAAAGAGAGAGTGTATACACATGCCCTAATAATATGCTAATATCATATGATATAATAGTACAGAATAAGATGATATAACCATCGCCTGTTCAGTCCAATACAGATATTGTCCTTTGCCTGATAGGGGAGGGGAGTGTTGTTGTGTCCGCCCTCAAGTGGTCCACCTAATGAAGTCAGGGCCATCAGGACGGTTGTCATGGCTACGGGGTTCCAATGGCCTCTTGTCTCTTATCATGTCTGCGAGGCAGAGCTGGACACAATCCTCTCTCTCTGGGTGACTGGCTGGACACAAGACTCTCTCTCTCTGGGTGACTGGCTGGACACAAGCCTCTCTCTCTCTGGGTGACTGGCTGGACACAAGACTCTCTCTCTCTGGGTGACTGGCTGGACACAAGCCTCTCTCTCTCTGGGTGACTGGCTGGACACAAGACTCTCTCTCTCTGGGGTGACTGGCTGGACACAAGACTCTCTCTCTCTGAGTGACTGGCTGGACACAAGCCTCTCTCTCTGGGTGACTGGCTGGACACAAGCCTCTCTCTGGGTGACTGGCTGGACACAAGCCTCTCTCTCTGGGTGACTGGCTGGACCACAAGGACTCTCTCTCTGGGTGACTGGCTGGACACAAGACTCTCTCTCTGGTGACTGGATGGACACAAGACTCTCTCTCTGGGTGACTGGCTGGACACAAGGCTCTCTCTGGGTGACTGGCTGGACACAAGCCTCTCTCTCTGGGTGACTGGATGGACACAAGGTTCTCTCTCTGGGTGACTGGCTGGACACAAGACTCTCTCTCTGGGTGACTGGCTGGACACAAGGCTCTCTCTCTGGGTGACTGGCTGGACACAAGGCCTCTCTCTCTGGGTGACTGGCTGGACACAAGGCTCTCTCTTGGGTGACTGGATGGACACAAGGCTCTCTCTCTGGGTGACTGGCTGGACACAAGCCTCTCTCTCTGGGTGACTGGCTGGACACAAGACTCTCTCTCTGGGTGACTGGCTGGACACAAGGCTCTCTCTCTGGGTGACTGGATGGACAACTGGACACAAGGCTCTCTCTCTGACTGGCTGGACACAAGGCTCTCTCTGGGCGACTGGCTGGACAAAGGCTCTCTCTCTGGGTGAACCTGGCGGACACAAAGGTCTCTCTCTTTGCCTCTCGAAGCAAAGACAAAGAGCAAAGATCAATCCATTCAGTTTTAATGTTTTGTTTGTATTGTATTGCACAGATGGCCTTGGTTATATTGAAGAACTCCAGTTGAACTACAGAGGCTCAACCTTTGAATCCTGACCAGTGACATGAACAATGGGTATGTCTAGCTCATATTCTCTAATTCAAGGTACTATATGTAAGAATCAGTGCATTCTGAGCTCCGTGGGTTGAGACAATAACAATCAGAAACTAATGTTAGTTCTAGCAGGTTGTAGCAGGTTGTGGTTGAAGTTGAAACATGAGAGCTTCCCCGAATCTCTCTGTTGCGTAGAACAGCAGCTTTTGGGCTGATTTCTCTTATATTTGAGTCGGGTCGGATTTTGCGGAAAAAAGGAACGAAGTGAGATGTAAGCACGGATAATTAAAAGAAACATATATTTCATAGCTTTTTTAAATGTGTACAAGGTTTAATTATGATTAGAACTAATATTAGTCTCTGATTGTTATTGACTCAAGCCACGGAGCTCAGAATGCACTGATTCTAACTTATAGTACCTTTAAAGCACTATGGAAAATTGTCTGAGTTAAAATGTTATATTGATATTTTAAGTTATATTCATAGAAAGACATATTCATAGATGATAAAGATGATATTAATATATAATATAATAAAGGCATATTTCCCAATTTAAGTACAAAATTACATGAACATGGCTATCATGCTTGTGTAATAACAGGATTTGATTTAATCCTGTTGTTTAATCTGCCTCATCTGCATATTGTTCAATGGATTTTGCACATCACAGGTGCACCGCAATAGCTAAAAGCTTGCATAACTTTTGCTCTAACAAACATAAATTATAGCTCGCGCTTCATCGATCCAGCTCACCCCCACCACATTTTCACAAAATACTGCTATAGAAGCTCCCAGGAAAACCACGATGATTGCACTAAAGAAAGATGCATGCAGTTGCCATTTACAATTCACTGTAATTAGGGCCACTGTCTTGTATGTGAACAAGATAAACATGATGATTTCTGCATCTCAGGTTGTCCCATCTTGTTGCTGACCAGCATGGTGTCCATCCTGGGTGGCCTCGTCTTTGGCTACGAGCTGGGCATCATCTCGGGAGCCCTGCTCCAGCTCAAGGCCGAGTTTGGACTCTCGTGTGTCCAGCAGGAAGTCCTGGTCAGTGCCTTGCTGGCGGGGGCCCTGCTGGCCTCCCTCCTGGGCGGCTACCTGATCGACCGCTGGGGCCGCAGGACCTCCATGCTCCGCAGTAACTGGCTGATCATAGCGGGCAGCCTGGTGGGGCTCATCGGCTCCTACCTCAGTCTGGTGGTGGGCCGGATCACAGTGGGCTTTGGCATGTGTATATCCTCCATGTCATGCTGCATCTTTGTGTCCGAAATTGTCTCCCCAGACCGCAGGGGGCTCCTGGTCACTCTGTACGAAGCCGGGATCACCGTGGGCATCCTGGCAGCCTATGCCACAAACTACCTCTTGTCCGACACCACTAGAGGCTGGAGGTTTATGTTCGGAATAGCCCTGGTACCGACCGTGGCACAGTTTGCTTCTATATGCCTTCTTCCGGCCAATGCTGATGGAGCCAATGTTTGGACCAGGAGAAACCTCATGAGCCATGTTCAAAGTCCAGTAAGAAACAAGATGACGGTCGGCCGCGACAGACTCGACGACAAAGAACACAGCGTGATATACCTCTTCCGGCGCAAGAACAACATGAGGAGCCGCACCGTTATTGGCCTGGGGTTGGTGATCTTCCAGCAGTTCACCGGCCAACCCAACATCCTGCTCTACGCCTCCACCATCTTCCGCTCGCTGGGGCTCCACAGCGACTCCTCAGCAGTACTGGCATCCGTCGGCTTGGGGTTGGTCAAAGTGCTGGCCACCCTCGTGTCCATGGTGCTCTCCGACAAGGTGGGCAGGAGGCCCCTTCTGATAGGTGGATGTGCCTCCATGGCAGTAGGTTTGCTAACGGTCGCACTCCTCGGTGGACAGTCAGCCCTCAGCGCTGGGGATACTTGCGAGGTAAAGACCCACGGCACTAACATCACATCTCAGCCCAATTTGTGGCTGGCACGTGGCAACCAAACTGTGTCCACTGTGACGCTTGGAGAGCATCGCAGCCTAATTGATGAGTCAGTGGTCAACGAGATGGCAGTGGGGTATTCTGGGAAACGGGTTGAAACTGCCAATGTGTCCTCTGTGTCGCCGTCTACGCCTGGTTTCCAGGGCACGCTGCTTAACTGGGTCATTGTCGTCTGTATCATGGCTGTGGTTGGCGCCTACTCCATTGGATTTGGACCCAGTAAGTGTTCTTCCATTGAAATGTATTTCATTGAAATCTATTTACATACCGTATATATGTGCAAGAGCTGAGACTGAGCAATGAATCTCCCAGTCTAGCTAAATACCAGCGATATGTGATAAGATGGTGTTGGCTTTCCGTTACAGTGACCTGGCTAGTGCTGAGTGAGATTTTCCCTGTGGGAGTCAGGGGAAGAGCATTTGCATTCACCAGCTGCTTCAATTGGGCTGCCCACCTGTTGGTTACCTTCTCTTTCTTGAATCTTACTGGTAAGCAGGCTTTGGTGCAGACATACTATTTAATTGTTGGCTAGGTTTGTCAACTGCTGAATAAGCTTTTCTCCGTGTTGTTGTGTACTACTTAAAGCATGTAATCATTTGTGGGAGTCAGGCTGGTAGGCCAAGTTGCTTGTTAACCACTAATTGAACGGTTCCCTCAACAGATGCGATTGGACTGTCAGGCACCTTTCTGTTGTACGGTACGACATGTGTTGCAGCAGGATTGTTCTTCTACTGGATGCTTCCCGAGACCATGGGAAAGACTCTGGAGGAGATAGATGAAGAACTTGCCATGAACAGGTATGTTTCAATATACATTTAAAGAAAAAAAACTGCAAGGACAACACATCACTTCTATGTTCAGTCATGCCCTAATATCACATTTTACTTCAATGCGTAACATCACTGAAGCAAGAATGTCATTGAAAGGGTTGCTGAAAGTAGTGTTTTGATTTGCATTTAATACCCAGAACTGTGAGCTGCACCTGTTTGACCTTGCTAAGGCACAAGTGTACATTTGATTTGAACCATTTTTGCAGGGAACACAGTGATGAAGAATGCTGCAGCAGTCTGAAGAGGAGAATCTCCTCTGTGAAGTACCAGAGAGTGCCAACACAGCAACTCATACTGACCTCAACAGGGAAATAGCTTATTTTAATTGAAGAATGTACTCTTCACTGTTGAACTCCAGTTAGAATGTAGTAGCATGTCCCAGGATGATCAGGGAGGGATGCAGTTCTATACATCACAATCCCCAAATGGGCAAAATATTTGCCATAACATGGCACTGTGCCATGTGATCTGTTATTACACTGGACACATTCCAAGTTATTTAGATCACAGCTACAAACCAAGTATTTAGGATCATAGTAAGATGATGCAGACATTTGAACATGAACTTTTGAACAATGTTTAAAACAATCCTCTATTCAACTTATTTGTTAAATAGGGTAACGCAACAGTCTTTTAATAAGATTTTGTTAAGCTTTGAGTTGTTCATGGGCACTACTTGCTAGTTTTTAACGATTTCACTTTTGTCATTTAATGGGCGTAATAAAACAGCCAACAGTCATATACCTGATAAATAAAACACGTGTTTATTTACACAAATGTTTTCAAATACTAGTCATCTACATAAGGACATAAAAATATATACAGTGATGTCAGGACTTGTACAGCTCAATTATTAAGCCAATGTATACATGTTACTGGTTGCATTTTGAGGTTTCTGCAAGGAGAAAAAGATGCCTATGTACAACATGGTCTACAACTCTCACTCTGAATCTGGCACTAAACTTGTGTGTGTCCGGGGGGAGGGGGTCAAAGGTTCTCATCAGTGAAAGACAGTAGATGTGGAACAAACAGGGGAAAACAAAAAAAAAAGGAAATATCATCTACCGGTGTCAGTGAGCCTTCATTTTGCAACCGTTCCTTGCAGGGCAAAACAAACCTTTACGTTTTGGTCAGTCGTCCGTTGGCCCGTGTGGAGGTGTAGTAAACTTTGGTTACGTGTTGAAGAAATTCGAGGAGAGCAACTCGAGAAGTTGCTTGAGCACAAAGGAAAGCAGCGCAGCAAGGAACACAAAACATAAAAACAAGCCCTATGGGGCTTTCCAAACATTGATACAGCCAACCACTTCTTCCAGAAAACAAACCGGTAAATCTACCTAGAACTAGCAGTACAGTTTTCCTGGGGTTGAAAGAAACGGTAAAGGTTTGGGGAGGATGGGGGGGGGGAGGAGGTATATCAAAAAACGGGTTACATCTCATTTTGTAGAAAGGCAAGAAGTAACAGTTTTATATCAGCAGAGGCAAAGTGTTACCCAGGGTAACGTCTAGTGATCCTATGTACCGAGGAGCACGAGAACAGCACCAAACATTTGGGACACCAGGACGGTCAGGTCTCCTGGAAGGCATTTAAGCTTTCCAGGGAGAACATGTCTCCGCCGTGGTTTTCATCAGTAAACTATATATCGCAGGACGAGATACGTTTTGGTCCTTGTGGCTAAACTCTTTGCCTTCTGCTATGTGTCTTTTGGGATGTTATAGTCTATATTAATAAGGAAAGAGGAACGTGGGGGGGGGGGGGGGGGGGGTTGCTCAATACTGAAGGATAATTGCAGTATCTTTTTATCTTTATTCATTTTTCATACATCGGGACCACCTTCTGAAAAAAAACAAAACAGAAGCCATCCTTTAGACTGAACACACCCACTTGTGAATAAAGGCGGTGGAGGGGGGTGCAAAACCCTTTTTGTTACTTACATTACAAACATTCATGTATCAGTTCATCATGTTCATCCAAGACAGTGGAAGAGAGGGACAAAAGAAACAAGGGTCATCTTTTCAACAACACAGCATACATCACCACCACTACCACCTTCCTCCACACCGCACCCATCGCAGTGAGGCGCTTGGCATTCCGGGACCGGCGGTGGCTAAGGGTCTAAGGTCGGACCAAGTCACACGTGGGTGTGGGGTGACAGGAGAGCGGATCGCCGAAGGCCTCATCACTGGGGAGCGCCGGCGGCAGCGGGCACAGGGGCACTCATGGAGCTGTTGGCAGCGGACAGGACGGGCGAGCCGGAGAGGGGGCCCAGGGCAGTGGAGGCTGGTAAGGCAGAGATACCTGGGGTGAGGGTGGGGCAAACACGCGCAGTGAAGCACCACCTGGGGTGAGGGCGGGGCAGAGAGCCACCAGACCAAAATGGACACATTATTGCCGTTACCCACGGGGTGCAGTCATATTTTTGGGTGGGTTGTGAATAGATAGACCCAGATATTTTTACAGAGGTGTCCCTATAGGACAAACAAAGCATCGCAAATATGACTAATTATGGGTCTGCTCTTTTTATGCACCAGGGCATGGGTAGTAGACAAAACTAGTATTTAATTTATTATATGGCTTTTTCTATGCGTTTTTGTCCACATGCAAACTCCATCTTTGGTCACTGGTCATTTTAAAACCGTGCTTGTGCGATTTTTTCAGATCAAAGTAGGAAAGCCCCTTTTTTAAGTCATGTGTACGTGTAGACTCGGACTAAGTCTACTCCCCGTGCCCTGGTACATAAAAGGAGCAGCGCTGTTAATAGCAACACCCGTGTCTTTTGAAGCTAGCGCAGCACTCACCAGTAATCATGTTGGCCGTGCTAACGGCTGGGTTCCCACTGGGCAAGTTAGCAGAGCCCGCCATGCGAGCTTGATCCTTCACAATGGGAACTGTGGTGGAAGCAAAAACAAAATGGACAATAGACAAGGAGATAAAAAAAAAAGCCAGCTAATTAGCACACAAGCCATGAAGGTGTTTGCAACAGTATATATTCTCCCAGGCCCTTGCGACAGACGTACAGAAGTAGGGATGATCCATGGCCTCGCGGGCGGTCAGCCGGGCCTGGTGGTCGTACCGCAGCAGCTTGTCCAGGAAGTCCAGCGCCTCGGGGCTGACCAGGTGCTGGTTCTCGCTGTGGACGAATCGCTCCCACCGCTTACGGGAGTGCCTGCAGGGATGGGGACGTGCTGCACTTGAAAAAGCTGCCTTCATCATACCTTATTGGACACCATTTTGACTGTTGCTAAATTGAGCATGCATGAGGGATAGCAGGGGGAACATCTTTATATGATATCGGAGACTTCCTTGGTACTGCAAGTGCATTTGTAGATTTGCCACATTGAGTGCATACGAACGTATCATTTCTGTCAATATCTATAGGTATGGCTGCTCAGCAAGGCATTTTGAAAACTCTGGAAAGAAAATCGCAGGACAGCTGGCGAGGAAGCTTTAACAGTAACAACTGGTGTTTAACAAGTGGAGAAAAACCCTGCTGACGGTCAGAGGGGACAGTTAATCATACAGTAAAATAACCTCCATACCTGCCAAGAATGTCGTTGAAGCGGGGCTCCAGCTCTATATTGTACTTGTCAATGTAGTCGTACAGGTCTTCAGTTCCAAGTACTTTGGCTATTCTGACCAACTAATGGCAAAAAGAACCAAAATAATTATACAAATATTAAAATTGCATGCTCCATTCCTTTTTTAATGAAAAAGATCTCCTTCATTTTATTTCAAGCTTTATATAAACCCTCAAAGGAATCTTTGAGGGGGACTCTCATTGCCAATGATGCCGAGATGGAGACATAAAACACAATAGCCAAACAAAACAGAAAACAATCAGACATTTGGATCACGATGATAGCCGACCTGATCATAGTTGTCATGACCATGGAAGAAGGGCTCCTTCCTGAAGATCATGCTGGCCAGCATGCAGCCCAAGCTCCACATGTCCAGGCTGTAGTCATACATCTGGGATCAACACCAGATGGTTGATTAGTTTCACGCCTGCTTTGTGTTTGCATGTTTCGTCACTGTGATGGGATCACTCAAGATGTTATTTTATTGGCCGGTGTGTGTGTGTGTGTCGTACCTGGTAGTCCACCAAGAGCTCAGGTCCTTTGAAGTACCGGGAGGCGACCCTGACGTTGTACTCCTGGCCAGGGTGGTAGAACTCGGCCAGACCCCAGTCGATGAGACGCAACTACACACACACACACACACACACACCAAAGTCTCTCCTTCACAAACCACAAGGAACCTGTTGTGGTACTGGACAACAGCCAGCTGTGCTGCAACGCCAACATCACCTCAGTGGCCCGATCTTGTAGAATTGCCCTCTACAACTTCCCAGGGATTTGGCCTTTCCTCAAACAAGCAGCAGCACAGATCTTGGTCCAACCACTCGCCTCGACTACTGCAAATCTCCTGGCTGGACTCCCTGCCTCCGCAATCAAACCCCTACAATGCATCCAGAACGTGGCTGCACGACTTGTGTTCCACCGACGAAAATTCTCCCATGTGACCCACCTCTTCCGCGACCTCCACTGGCTTGCATTAGATTCAAGACATTGGTATTGGCCTACAAGGCTGTCAGCGGAAATGCCCCTACCTACCACCAAGCATTAGTCAGACCCCATGGCCCAGCTTGAGCACTCTGCTCAACTCCGCTCCCAACCAGGGTTTGAATCCCATCCCTCTCCGAACCCTAGCACTTACTTCCATGTTTGTACATATTGCCACTAAATAACAGTATTTATCATTGTGGAGTATCTTGCATGTTCTTGGATGTTGGTATGGCACTTATAAATGATACTTGTGTTATTATCCTAGCTATCTTGCCGACAACCTAGCAATTATGAATGCTTGAAACTTTTTCTATTCTAATCTTTATGTACCATCAGCGTTATATTGCTGTCTGACTCTTTTGACAAATGTACTTATTGCAAGTCCTTTTGGATAAGTGTCTGCCAAATGCCCACACGCACACACCCACCCCCACACACTATTGACCAAGCGTGAACAATCATTCCTCATCTTTAACTTGTGCTTTCAAGCACATCAAATCCTTCTTTTTCATTGCACACAACAATGTGCAAAACAGGGAAATTCCAAAGACGGAACTGTGAAAAAGTTGTAATTGATTCAATGGATATGCATTCTTCACCTCAAATAGAAACATGAATGGTCAAATGTGTCTGGGTAACTACAGAAGGAATGATCTTTCTCGTGTTTTTGGCCACATCCCTTTCTAAACATGCGTACATAGTTGTTTGCCTCCTCTGCCCTGCTGTGGCTCAACAAAGCTATTTTAGAAAGTACATGGTACATCGTAAAGTTCTGATGACCAGAACAACAGGACGGCTCTGACTTCAGGAGCAGTGTATGAGATGGATAATTGTGTTGATTTAGACCCTTGTGTTGCCCACAATCACACCAATCAGAGTAAGTCAATATCCACAACCTATCCAGATCTTTTGACAATAATGATCCATATACTTTTCCACTGCTGTGTTTTTTAATGTGTTTAGGTCTCCCATAGACAGTAAAATGGACTGGACTAAAAACACAGAGGCCCTGTATAAGAAAGGTCAGAGTCGCCTGTATTTCCTACGGAGACTCAGATCTTTCAACGTCTGCAAGACCATGCTGCAGATGTTCTATCACTCTGTGGTGGCCAGCGTCATCTTCTACGCTGTTGTGTGCCGGGGCAGCAGGGTGAAGGCAGCCGACGCCAACAGACTCAATAAGCTCATCAGGAAAGCGGGTTCTGTCCTGGGAGTGGAACTGGAGTCTTTGGTGGAGGTCTCGGAGAGGAGGATGCTAAGTAAACTACTCAGTATCATGGACAACGCCTCCCATCCCCTGCACGCCACACTGGAGTCATACCAGAGCACCTTCAGCCGTAGACTGAGATTACCGAGGTGCACCACAGAACGCCACAGGAGGTCCTTTCTGTCTGTGGCCATCAAACTCTATGACTCCTCCCTCCTCTGTGGGAGGGACAGTTGAAATACAAGACAATGAACACAGCAATATAATGTGCAATATTACCTCTCAACATCATGTGCACTTTCCTCAGTATTACGTGCAATATTAATATTACTGTCATATCATGTGCAATACTCTACCATGTGCTATATTATTATTATTATCATGTTATCTATAAATTAAAAAATTATCTATAACACTACCTCTCATCTCCTCTCATCATGTGCAATATTCTTAATGTGATAATATTACACTTCAATTATGCCAAATTGTTTTCGCCGTCGGCATACCTTATCTTGCCTACATATTTGTATATTTGACTGTAAATTTGAAAATCTGTTAGTTTATTTTTATGATTCTGTTGATTTCCATTTTGTTTTATTGTACTGTATTGCTATGCAACCTGGCACAAGAATTTCCTTCGGGATTAATAAAGTTCTATCTATCTATTAGATCCAACATGAAATGTGTCTCTTTGTGAAGAATTAGTTCTGTCTGTAATTATTTCCCCTTTCCCATGATTAATATGTACATAAGGAATATATAAGGAATTCCTGTATGTTAAGCCTCTAATCATTCGGTTACTATACACATAATTTGAGAAACACAAATTCTTTGAATTTGAGTCGATTAGTCGAAATAAATGGCCAAATGTTCAACTCCTAGAATAGCCAGTGTGTGGGACTCACCTTGCGATGTTCATGGTCAATCATGACGTTGTGTGGCTTCACATCCCGGTGCATGATGCCCATGCTGTGGCAGTAGTCCAGGGCCTACACACAGGAGGCAACGACAAACAAAAAGAAGAACCGCCTTGTTTCTAGTGGTCACAAAGTTATTTACACATTGGTCAGGCAGGGGTTGCTTCTCGGGCGGTCTACAAACATGGGGGTACCAGATGACAGCATGTCTGAACGGTGAGTGATTGGTTTTCGTGACGCACCTTGAGGATCTCATACATGTAGAATCGGATGTCATAGTCGGTCAAGGTCTGGTACAGTTGCTGGTGAAAAAACAAGTGGATACACTTTTTTTACACAGGGCTCCAAGCTAACTTTTTTCCACTAGTAGCACTGGCACTTCTTACTGAAAATGTTAGGAGCACCAGCACAAGATTTAGGCACACCACTTAAATTATTGACTGGATGGGATGCAGAGCACTGAGAATAGTGAACCATTCCATTCAAACATTAAATCAACAATGAGATGTAATATCATACAATTGTTTAGGTTGGTTAATTAGGCCAATTAAAAGAAGGGTCTAATTCTTATAGGCATATGCATATTTCTATCAATAGTTCAGGGCATGCTTCCGCAATATCTGCAGAACTTTTTTCAGAGAGATGACTCGTCGTGTAGTCCTGCATCCCTAATCTAAAATAAACCCAACGGCGAAGGGCAAAGTGAACCCGGAGCGCTTATTGTTCACAATGGACAGGGGACTAATGTCCCCGTTGTGACAGCATGTTGTTACATGGTAGTGCTGGAGAGGAGACAATACCTCGCATCCATGATCTGACGATTGAAAAAAAAGTCGTGCTGGTGCGCCTAGTTATGACATTTTGTCTCCAAAAATGGTCGCAAAATGCGACTGACTGGTCGCAGTCTAGAGCCCTGTAATATAATAATATACACTACACGTTGAGCGGAACCACCATTGCCACTTACGCATGATTTTAAATGTGTTTTATACTTCCACTCCTAACAAGCAAGACAAACTCACCTTGAAGTCTGTGTTGTTGACATGTTCAAAAACCAATGCTGGAGTGCGGGACTAAATAAAAGCACAAAGAACGACAGTTGCATTTACATTAAGCACTAGAGCTGGCCAAATGACACATTACAGCGGGCATAGTGAGCTAATGCTTTATGCTAAAGGAGGCAACTGATATACTGAAGAATAGGCATTCATCCCTGCTATATTGGGTACAGGGTTCAACAGTAAAGACTGCCAGTCACTCTAAACATGGCCACAACTCCTGAATGAATCCTACTGCAAGAATCAAATTAAGGTGCAGGCAGAAACAGAGAAGTCTGCCTCACACAGATACAATTCAATCATTTTTTTCCCCCTGCTGGTTGTATTTACCCACTTGTGACAAGGGCATCACAAGAGGGAAGTTCCTGCTGGGTGAAAAGTATTTGCAGGCACTAAAGAATTCTGTTCTACTAGTCCAACCTGAACAGTTGGCATTTTACCATTGAACCCTGTATAGATAAGGGAATGGAAGCTAATAAAGAGAGGTACGTACTTACGCAGAAATATTTCCACAGTGACACCGATAAGCATGTACTGGTGGCAAGCTTGCTATGCTATTGGTACAGTCGTGTTATTTCAAAATGTATAATGTCATCTTGTACAGGACTTTTTGCCACAACTCTGAACGTGAAGTTGTATTGTTGAAACGTAGCTTTTGCTACAGTCAAGATACACGCGGCCAAACGGTCAAGATACACAAGTGACACACGGCCAAAACACTGAGCAGCCAATGGCAATGAGCACACTACTTACCACAGGGTCTTTGACAATATCAATGAGAGAGATGATATTCGGGCCCCCCCGGAGGTTCTCCAGGATTTTGATCTCCCGCTTGATTTTCTTTTTCTTCACGGGCTACGGAGAAGGAGAACAAGACTTTAGTAGTTGCAGGGGAAGCCGACCATGGCCGAGATTGAGCACTGGTTTGCTGCCGTGGGCTCCTTACCTTGAGAATCTTCACCACCACCTTCTCGTTGTTGGTGATGTTGACCGCCTCAAACACCTCACTGTACTTGCCCCGGCCCAGCTTCCTCACCAGCTGGAAGTCATCCTGATTCCTGAAGCAACATTAAACATTTTCCCTTTAACTTCTAATGATGCTGATTGCACCATTTAATGGCAATCGAATAATGACCCAATTGTTTGGTTCTCTGCAAGCCTCTATTTAACTGTGCAAACCTGTCTGCCACTGGGCATTTTTTCCACCACCCACCCAGTTACTATGCAATACTAGTACCATAGTGGCAGTGGACGGTGGAATAACTGAATACAAATCCATCGTGGCAGTAGGACTCACCCCCATTCCACAACGTGGGACTCGTAGTCCCAGTACTCCCTCGGCCGGTGTGTGTTGACCTCTGTGTACACGCGGGCCCTGCTCGGAACCGGTCCAGACATGTCCGACAGCTTGGCTGCAGTCTGGGGGCCTCCGGGTCCTGAAGTGGGTTGGAAGACGGGGCGGGACGGCGGTAGAGACGAGGTAGGGGCAGGGAGGAGGGCGAGGGGGGGGGGGGGCTTCTGTTCCTCAGGGGGGTAAAGAGGAGTATAAAGGGAGGCTTATGCCGAGGGTGGGGCGGGGGGGGCGGGACCAAGGGCACCTTTGGACAGCTGACAAAGAAGGGAATATATAAATAAATGATTAGATGAGCACATTTAAAAAATATATAGAATAATTCCAATACAATTGAAACGAAACAGACATATTTGAAATGGCTCCCATGTTTTGGATTGGGATACTGGCTAAGAACAAGCGCCGTGCCACTAGACCAGTGGTTGGAAACAGGCGGCCTGTGGGCCAAAACTGGCCCGGCAACAATAAGATGTGGCGAGTTATTTTTTTGCAGTAAGGCATGGTGTCGAGATGAATCACTTGTTCAGTGAGAATAAAAAAACACTTCGTCTCTGTGCTTTGTTTACCGTTTCTATGACAATGACCCACGTTACCCACCTAGCTAGAAATGAAAAGAGCCGATATTTTCAACTAGTGCTTGGCTCGAACAGCGGCCGCATATGCTCTCTCCTCATTGGGAATGTAGACGTTTGCACTCAGAAAATTGCGCCATGTGGACAATAGGCCTAATGCTTTAATTTAAGGCAAATTGAAAGCTTATATATATTATATACAACCAAAGTGCGATGTGCGTACATTAGAGATACAAACGAGTGAGGACGTTACTGCTGCGGGCAGTTTAAGGTTTTTGTGCTGGTTAAATATAAGCAAAAAATAATTAATCGATTCCTCTTGTGTGTATCACATTAACTGATGAGAAGGTCCAATTGTACATATAAGTGGAAGGGAACATTGTCAGCACATAAAATGCGAGTCTCTTGACAGTGCTGTACTACTGAGTGTGCCACCCAAAAGGCACTCACAGACTCTGCACTTCTGAGCGCATCGCTGACCAGGGTGGATGTTTGGAAATCAATGAACTCCATCTCAAATGCTAACTTGACTCTGCACACAATGTAATAGCATACCCCCAGCACATGGGGGTGGGCGGGGTGTCGCTGATGCCAAGGAATAATTCTGACAGTAAACGTAGGTCAACTAATTATTAGAATAAGTTAACTGTGGCAAAGAAGCATAATTCTCAAAATTTTAATTATACACATTTATTATTCACAATATGGAAACGGGAAGTTAAACAAAGTTTGTTAAAGGCCTATGTGCAGATTGCAACCTCCAATTCTTTAACCCACATTTGTAATTTATCATAAAGGCTACATGAAGGAAGAACTGTCTACAAAAGTTTACCCCCGCTCCAATTGTGACCCAGTACTTTGATGTATTATCAGCACATCATCCAATCGAACGCACTGGAACGTAAATGCGTTTCTTACCAACTTTCTGTGGTAGTAACAGACCTTTGCATGCTACATGCCATTTTGATGCCCAGCGAGATCCGTTTGGAAACGAACTTTCTACTGAAAGGTTTGACTTGTTAATTCTGTGGGTTGTTGGATCACAAGTGGTGATAATGAAAGTTATAGGCTATAGCCAAGTTATACATTAGCCCCGTGATAAAAAGTAGGTAAATGTGCAGTGCCATTTCACAGCTGGTTGACAACCAGGTGTGTGTCAGGGTGCCTATTCACTTATGCGTGTTGACGTAGTATTCTTTGAGCATGTGCATCCTTAATTCACACACAATGTGAATACATACCCCAAACTAACCTGCACATTGCTCTGAGCATTTAATGACTAAATAGCGCCTGTCCGTGTCATCTTATTTATTGAGTTATTTGTATACATTCTCTGCATGTCTCACACATGCATGTCTTATAAGGCAGTGCGACTAAGCAGTTAGAACCAACAGTCTTTTTATCATTTCTTAAACTCACCTTTGATTATGTTCTGGCCTGCCATCTAGTGGCTCAGAAAATATTGGCCCGAGGCCACATTTACTTGCTGACCCCTACACTAGACCATTAGGTTAGGCTGATAGCAAGTCAAGTATTCTAGCCAATTAATGTTGAGTTGCATAAGGACCCAAACAACCACTGTGGCACAGAACACAGATTATTGTCGTTTATGCATGCATATAAATAGCCGAGTGACAATTGTGATACAGTCTCTAGAACAGTTGTTCCCAACCTTTTTGGGCCTGTGACTCAAGTATAAAAAAATCCATACTTTGACCAACACCCCCTTCAGCCAACCGGATTAAAAAAGCATGTGATGCTGTCACAGCCTAAGCAAGCTGATACATCATGCCCTTTCCAAATCCAACTGGAAGAACAGGCGCATGTTTTACGCTAATACAATTAATAATTTTGTTCATGTTTTATACAAATGTTTTTTGAGATATTGCGATACGATTCACTTTTCGTTGGAATGATCACTTTTTGCATCACAATTCCCATTTTCACATGGCATTTGACATTTGCTGAGGTCTGTACCAATCAAACATGTTTTCTTAAATGGAGGAAAACATTTGTAGGCCAGGTCATTTTTGCAACTCTACAGCACTTTGTTAATAATGATGTTCAATGTACACATTGCATCCTTATAAAAAAAAAAAGTAGAAATGAGTAGTAAGTAAGGAAGGAAGTAATGAGATATTATAGCCTGATAGATCATCTAATTCACGATTAGACGCTGTAATCACTAGGCATATTAAGATGTAGAACTGACTGTATTTAATACAAAGTCAAATCACTGTCAGTTCTACACAAAGCTAATATTAACTCAAATTGGCAGCTCTGGATCAGTGGTGTGGCGGCATGTTCACGCTGTGTTCTCAGCACCACATTCACCCAGCAGCTTAGAGCAGCAAAACCTACAAGACATGCGATGATAGGAGAACATGTGGCAACATGGCAGGCCATGGCTTGATCCATCTCTGTCCCGTTATATTGTTCTATTTACATGTGGTCGCATTACGGTACATATAGTATATATATAGTACTGGAGTTATGTATTCCCTGGTCCCAGTAAAATAAATCACATTGTTGAATGAAGATCGATTACAATAATTGTTAGTGGGATGAGCACATTGTATGGAATGGCAGTACTAGTTGTTAATCTGGACATTAGACAAAAAGTGTCTAATGTCCAAACGACCACATGAGTACGAGACGAGAGGCGGATCATTATCTCGTTAAGAGGACTCCTGCATGGTGTCTTTTGACGAGTGGACCGAGCTGACGTTAAGCCACATGCGGCTTAACGTCAGCTCTGCCGCTCGACATGAAGCCGCAGTGTTGCGTTCACCGTCATCGACTAGACTCGTGTACAACACACTACATTCTGCTCATATAGTTGGCGTTAAGTTGCAGTGGCAGTCCTAGTCCGCGGCCATGTATCCGCCGCGACGGGAGCTAACGAGCCTAACAGATTACGATCGCAAAGAAAAAGAAAAAGAAACGGCGGCTAAAGGATGCTAACACCAGCTAGCATAGTGCGCTGGGAATGCTAGCTCACAGAGGCTAATATCGGGTTAGCCGAGACGGGCGTTAACTCTTTCAAAAAAAAAATATTTCCCGGGGAATGGCGGGTTACGTTGAGGAAAGCGAAGTTTGTGAATGAATACACATACCCCCTCGATCAACTTGTCGATGGAGAATCTCGTCGAGAGCTTTAAGAAGCTAACAACAAGCTCTCCTCTCTCTCCCTCGCCGGTACAGCCACTTGTGTGTGTGATTGGTGCGGAGTCCTGGGCCACATGTCTCACTAGCGCCCCCCACAGTGGCGGAGGCTACCGTACATGATGTTACACTGGGAGTGGATTTGAACGCTAGACTGGTATCAATAGGCATGAAGCCCAGTGAGTCATGAAGCACACTAGAAAAATGCAAACCAACGAGAAATAATCAGAGGTGGCAGAAGTATACACATCCTTTACTTAAGTAGAAGTACAAGATACTTCTCTGGTAAAAGTTGAAGTACTTTACTCAAGTAAAAAGTGAAAAGTACAGGCTCTGAAATGTACTCAAAGTACAACAGTAAAAAGTAGCCATTTTAATTCTTAATATATTGAAAATAATAAACTTAGCGTGGACCAATATTAACGTGGCTCCAATGCAGAATATCAGTTTTCAATGCCAGCCACAGAACTGGAAACTTTTGACACTTTTGAAACTTTAGACTCTTTTGTCATAGTATGATGTTTACTGACACATTATACATAATAGTTGTAACACACACACATGTGCACTGCACACACACACACACACACACACACACACACACACACACACACACACACACACACACACTGTTACACAAGACACCTAGGTGTGGGGGGGGGGGGGGTGTAAAGTAAAAAGTCGTCAAAAAATAAATACTCAAGTAAAGTACAGATACCTGAAAAATGTACTTAAGTACAGTAACAAAGTATTTGTACTTCGTTACTTCGCATCACTGGAAATAATAAATACATGAAACAAGCATGTTCAGGATATACAGCATATACAGAGGCCCACCTATTTCCTTTCTTGCTTTCCATGTGAGTGAATTATATACAGTTATAATTTATGCTTGTGTCTGTGTGTGCGTGTGCGTGCATGCGTGTATGTATGCGTGTACATGTTAATTTATGGCCTGAGGTTTATACCACCAACCTATTAAAATACATTTTGTTCAAATTGTTCAGATGACGTCATGGTGTTTTTTTGGAAGTGGACAGTTACCTTTGACAAACATGCAGTACTCGGCAGGTCAAAGTGGTTGCCAGCAGGGGCAGACAGTTTCTGTTAGCAAGTACTCCCCCTTGCTTGTTGGAGGCCTTGATTGAGGATATCCTCTAAATTATTGCTTCAATTGTTGAAACACGTTCAAAGTTTTTCAAGTCTTCCTCACTTGACCAATGGAAGATAGCTGCAGCTAGCAGCTACTTTAGGTCATGTCTAGTCTTTCTAAAGAATGATCCATCCTCTGTATAATTGAACATGATTTATCCTGTATCCGCAAACTTGATTATACTGATTAACAGGATACTGATGAACAGGATAAAGAATAAAAGGTGCAATGGCAGATTTCCACAGGTTATAACCTAACCTCTGATTCCAAAGACCTTTTAGCCATTAGGCTTTGATGGATGTTACTGAGGAAGGCAGACCCTTTTCCTCTGAGGGGTTTGCTGGCATAACCATATTGTGCTTTATTTAGTACTGTTGAGTGTTCTGCTCAAAGATGCAGTCAAGGCCTGATCTCAACAAATAAATCCTGGTAAAAAGCCATGTTTTTACAGAAAGATAATCCAGTTCTTCATTGTTATAAACGACAATATTCTTATGGCAATGAAACATACAATTTGATCTACTATTTGATGTGATTGAGGCACTTGTCAAGTACTCCACATCACTGTTGTCTGTGTCGTATACTTTGTAAGAGTTAGATCTGCACCTGACACTTCATTATTTTGATTGACGTGACTGTGACACAACATGTATTTATTGTGTGAATTATCACAGTTTTGTGATTCATCATTCAGCCTTTAGCAAAAAAACATTTACAATTATTTATGATATTGACACAAATCCGACCTATTGCACAAGCTTATCAGATGCAGACCTCAGCCTGGGGAGATTTTGGCCTTGAGATTGCGTCCTTTTGACCTCAGCATTGAGCTCCACACCCAAGCTAAGTATATAGTGTGGGAGCCCGAGCCAAGCGGAGGGAGGGCGGGGTGGGGGGGGGACCAAGGGACATCGTTCGGAGGAACCGCCCCGGTAGACAGATATTGTCTGTGCTAACGTCTCAGGGCATTCCACCGTTTCCTGTCTTTGCACGCTGTGAGGCAAACAATAGTCCCAGGGGTGTCCACTGCCTGGAGAAGAGTGTGTCAACAGCATGATCTGCACAGTACAGTACACACACACACACACACACACACACACACACACACACACACACACACACACACACACACACACACACACATATGCTGTCCAGCCCTGGTTAGGCCTACTTGGCCTCCTGTTGGCCCCTGTGTCCCTGAATGGAAGAGAGACTTGGCAGCCGCAGACCCGTCCCATGAAAGAAGCTGTGGTGCGTGACAGCCATTATCTGACCTGACAGGCAGGTTGGCCAGGAAGCTATAGGGGTGAACAAGGGACGGAAAGTCTGGGGAGGTTGGGAGTGGTGGGGGGTAGAGGGAGGTTGTAGCTTGTCATGCACTTGAGATACTGCTCCATAAGGGTCTGAACGTGGTGGTGGTGGTGGTGGTGATAGAGGCCGGGACTATTGCTGTGTAGTTGTTCCCTTTCCTATTTGCCCCATGGTGTCCTCTGCTAATGTCTACCAGATGGGGCTAGGGGATCAGGCAGAGCACTGCTGACGGCTTTGACAGAACGGTTTATGCCAGAGATGGACTTTGAGTTCATATCCTGTACAGGGTTGTGGCTAACTTTCATAAGAAATCACAGCAGTCGGACAAGACCAGCTCCAAGCATTGCTTCAGCCCACCTGGACACATTAAAAGTATCATTTCTAATTAACTTTTTTCCCCCCACATTTTTTCACCACATCTGACTGAATTTTATGGTGCTTGACGTCAGATATAGAATCATTGTGTCCCTGGTTGATCTCAAGTCTGGTATTTAGCTGGGGCCCCCAGGGTCCCAAAGGGAGAGCCTCAACGGGGTCGCCCATTCAAGCCTTTCTTCCTTCCTGTCCTGCTATGACATCTTCCTGCCTCAGAGGCCTCTGGGAGCCATCTAGTCAGGGTCCCCCCCCCCAGCCCAACAGGATCGGCTGTCATGCAGCGATTTCTTACTAGATTTGTAAGATTGCCCGAGTGGGCAAAGAGGCAAATGAGAACCGTACCAAAAGAGAACTCCAATCAATGCTTTATTTTGTCTTGTTATTTCTGCTGTATCCACACGCATCTATTCCCACCACTTTATTCTGCTCAACCCTTGGCTTCTCCCAATGCTCCCTCAGGAGATCTCGTGGCCCCCTCACCTGGCGACCATAGAGAAGCTCGAAGTGTGAGAATCCTGGTTGATCCTGCCAGTAGCATATGCTTGTCTCAAAGTTTAAGTCCACATGGTTGGAAACCAGACCATGACCATGTTCTCCTCGACGTGTTCTCTTGTCCGATCCCACTTAACAAATACATAATATAACAAATAATGTATGCATTCTGGCGACGATCTCGTAACAATGTCATCACGGCGACTCGTCGTTACAATATATAAATCAATGTATGTGAAAAACTGAGTGTTCCGAAAGTGACTTTGCCGATGTTTGAAATGTTTGAGTTTAGCGAAACAAAATGGCAAACTTACAAAACTTTGCAACAATGTAGCACTCCTTATCAAAGTGGTCATACCAGGTCCTTTCCCTGGAACACCTGACCAGATCTGCACTTGAACTCCATGCTGTGTGTTACCCTTAAGGGTAGCCTAACCCCAACCCTTCCATCAAGCTCAACATTGCCGCGATCTACAGACCACCAGGCCCTCTCCGGGAGTTCTTCAACGAGATGGATGCCCTCCTCAGCTGTTTTCCTGAAGATGGCACCCCACTTGTCGTTCTCGTTCAATATCCAACCAGAGAAGTTACAATCACCTGAATTCATAAACTTTTGGCCACATTCGGTCTGACGCTCAACCCTCAACCCTCAACACTCACTCCCTCCTCCTTGTCTTCACAAGGTCGCTTTCATCTTCAACCTCCCTCCGCACTACTCCTCACATTGTCACCTCCCGCAGAAACCTGAAACTCTCTCTCTCCCTCTAATCTCTCCACAACTCCACTACCACCCCCAAAACGATTCTCCCTCCTGTCCGCAGAGCCTCCTCCACTCTGATATCCTCTCTCTCCTCCTCCTTGGACTCTCTCTGTCTACTCACCTCCAGACCAGCATGATCCTCTCCTCCCTTTCCGAGGCTGTCCGAAGCTCTGCGGGCTTGTTGAGCAGAGCTGTGGGCAACTAAGAGAAAAAGGAGGGAATCAGACTCTGCTGATGATCTCTCTCACTCCCTCCACCTCCTCTCCCTCACTGCTGATGATTTGTCACCTAGTTTCCAAAGAAGGTGAAGGACATCACCTCATCTTTCAGGCCTGTTGCTATCCTGCCTCCCCTTACACCTACCCCTAGCCTTACCTGCTTTGCCCCTCTCTCCTCTGAAGAAGTCAACAGCCTTCTTGCATCCAACCACGCCACCACCTGCCCCCTTGATTTAATCCCATCCTCTCTTCTCCAGGACATTTCGGGCAACATGCTGCCCTTCCTCACTACTCTACTCTAATACTCAGCCAATAGTCAGGCTTGTTTCCAACCACCTTCAAGACTGCCAGAATCAAGCCGCTCCTCAAGAAACCCACCCTTGACACCGTCCACATCCGGAAATATAGACCTGTATTCCTCCTTTCATTCCTCTCCAAAACCCTAGATCTACCCAACTATCCTCCTATCTCTCTCAAAACAACTTGCTAGACCTTCATCAATCAGGCTTTAAAGCCATGGACTCCACGGAGACGGCCCTACTCATGGTTACTGAGTCTCTCTGTGTTGCCAGAGGCTCTTCCATCATCTGTGCTCATCCTTCTTGACTTGTCTGCATTATCCTGGTTCACTTCCTACCTGACAGATCGCACCTATCAGGTCACATGGAATGGCTCCCTGTCCAGACTCTGCACCCTTGACACCGGAGCCTCAGCTCAAGGCTCAGTACTAGGCCCCCTTCTGTTCTTCTTATACACTAGATCTCTAGTCTCTGTAATTACATCCCATGGCTTCTCCTATCACTGTTACGTAGACGGCATCCACGTGTTCCTTTCCTTCCCCCCTCTGACACCCAAATCGCAACACGCAACTCTAAATGGACAACTGCCAATCCCCTTAAGCTTAACCTAGACAAGACTGACTTCCCTTCATGCCAGGGAAAGACTGCCCTCAGATGGACTTACTTGTCACCATCGAAATCTCCCCTTCACTGATTGCAAGGAACCATGGTGTGGTACTGGAAGACCAGCTGTGCTGCAACACAAACATCACCTCTGTGGTCCGATCTTGTAGAATTGCTCTCTACAACATCTGCAGGATCCAGCCCTTCCTCACACGTGAAGCAGCACAGATCTTGGTCCAAGCGCTCGTCATCACACGCCTTGACTACTGCAACTCTCTCCTGGCTGGACTCCCAGCCTCCGCAATCAAACCCTTACAACGCATCCAGAACGCAGCAGCGAGCCTGGTGTTCAACTTACCAAAATTCTCCCATGTAAGCCCCCTCTTCCGCAACCTCCACTGGCTCCCGGTAACCCCTCACATTTGATTCAAGACACTGGTACTAGACGACTGGTACCACTATCACTAAGAACTGGCAAACATCGCTCTGCCGATAAAAAATCTAACGTAATTTGTAACAAAATACTTTCGAGTGGAGTAATTTTGTATTTAGAATACTCAAAATACTTTCTCCACGAATCAAAAAACAGTTCACGAGTTCAGTCTTCAGATCTTCAAGTTCAATGGATTGTCTGTCGAGGTCAGTATTTGATCTGAGTGTGACAGCTAGCTTGATGTATAATGTATGTCTGGGTCTGGCTACATAGCCTATTGTATACTGGTATTATACCATTGGTATAATATCAAGTCTAGGCTAGTGCATAGCCAGTGTTTAGCAAGTTAACTTATCAGTCGAGTAGCTAGCTATAGGAAGAGGGAGATTGGGAGCTTGTATGTTCATGATAACCTTATCAAGAGACGTCTGACCATCTAATCTTGCACTGTATTACAAGTTATGCTGTATCTTCTCAATGTGAATGTCATAATGCCATATCAATTACTGGCAGATAATATAGTTCACAGTTAGCCAGGCTATGACAGTAGATGTTAAAAAAAACAACTAAAAAACATTAAATATCCAATTTATTTCATTTCAAAGGCATATTATGAAAGTATTCTTAGTTGTATTATTTCATACATTCTACAGTTGGCCAGGTGGACAACATGTCTCAGCAAGATGATGGACCATCAACAAGCACAAGATGGAACCACAGATGGAACCAAGCCTGTGTCTGCAATCTTGGATGGGAAGTTCTTCAGTATTGTCTCTCAAACACCATATCTGGAACACTTGATTCTCTCATTACTTCGTACATAGTGAAGGGAATGCATCCTTTGTCTACAGTTGAACAAACTGAATTTGTTGAATTGATTCATGGATTAAACCCCAATCTGACAGTGATTTCCAGACGTACACTGCGAAGGAAAATAGAAGCAGATTTCAATGCCCAAAAAAGTTATCTGAAAGAGAAACTGAAGACGGTGCACTATGTTTGCACCACTGCTGACATCTGGTCCACTAGTAAGACTAGCTTCATGGGCGTAACAGCTCACTGGATCAAGCCAGATTTAACTGAACGTGAATCAGTAGTTCTCGCATGCAGACATTTCCCAAGTCCACAAAACTACAACCACATTGCTGAGATATTAGAGGAAATCCACTCAGAATTTGGCCTGTCAAATGAAAACATCATTGCAACAGTGACTGACAATGGGTCAAATTTAGTAAAGGCCTTTAAGGAAGTTCAACATATCTGTTGTTGCAGATGAAGACGAGAATGATGACACAGAAGAGGATGGACAATCCTTTGTAACCATCAATGCTTCAGAAGAAGAAGTGTCTGAAGGTGCAATCATCCTACCAACTCATGTGAGATGTGCCACTCATACACTGAGCTTAGTGTGTACCACTGATGCGAAGCAGGCGATGAAGGACTCACACTCTCCCGTCTGAACCACACAGCCATGGGAAAGTGCTCAGCTTTGTGGAATGCATCAAAAAGACCCAAGACGGCAGAGCTCCTGTCACCATGCCCAACACGTTGGAATTCTATGTATGACAGTTTGAATCAGGTGGCCACTTTAAGAGACAAACTACCTGAAATGATAGAAAAACTTCAGCTCCCTCCATTCAAAGAGGTGGAGCTTGACTACCTGGCAGAGTACTGCAAAATCCTGAGACCTATTGCAGTAGCCATAGATCGGCTACAGAGTCAGATATCCTGCTACTATGGTGAACTTATACCCTTTTTGCTGTGCAATCCAAACTCCATGACCTACAAGCCTCCAACCTAAGGCACACTTCTCCCCTTTTACAAGCCATCTTGGTAGGTTTTGAGAAAAGGTTCAGTAGTTATCTGGAGTTGAAGACGGATGTGAACGAAGCCATCTTGGCAACAGTCACTCACCCATTCTTCAAAATGCGCTGGCTACCACCACGATTGTCAGGAGAAAGGAGGCGAATCCACCAGCTTATTCTCCATTCAGCTGAAGATCTTGGCCTGGTGGCAGAGTGTGAAACGGGTTCCTCCAACCTCCAAGATGATGAGGAAGATGACTTCTTTGTTTTCTCAGCTGAAGAAACTCAAGTCCAGGAAAGACAGGAGATCACAAGCCACAGCAAAGTTGAGTTAGAGACCCTTCATTTTCTGGAGGACACCAGAAAAGACCTGCTTTCTCTTCAGCAGTACCCACTTATCAAGCTCCTTTTTGTTCGATTTAACACAACCCTCTCCTCTTCAGCTCCGGTTGAGAGACTGTTCTCGTTTGCAGGAATAATATTCCATCCACACAGGAGGCGGTTAACACCAGAAATATTTGAAAAGTTAGTTGTTCTTAAAGGCAACTAAACTGGCTACTCAGTGGTTGGGTCTCAAGAACCAAAATGGAAAGATTATTATGTCATAAAGATGTCAGTGTGAACCTGTATGAGACACTTAACACTGTAATATAGAACTATGTGGCCTACCATGACACTGGCCAATGTAAGAGAGAAATAAGTAGGCTACCATGACACTGGCCAAGGTACAGTAAAAGAGAAGTAAGTAGGCTACTCACTTGTTAAGTTACCTGTTCACTTTCGTATTGATTTACTATTTACCTTTTTATTTTTATTCATTTTTCTGTGCAGAACTTGATGTACAGTAATTTATTTAGGCTCTTTACCTGTGTACAACTGGTTTTAATTCTATATTTTGCTTTTATAATATACATAGGCCTAATGTGTGATGCTATTCATATGTGATGAATATTTTCTTGTTGATACAAAGCCAAAGTTTATGGGCTGTTAAGTCCCATTAATACAAAAATATACATATACATAATCAATCAAGTTGTTGTCTTTTAATAGCTTTGCTTAGTTACACTGACATTCTGTGACTGTTCTTCCTTTTTGTGGGGTTCACCAGAGCTTTGTGTACATTATATACACCAAACCTGAATGCTCTGCTATACCAAATTGTGAGAAAACGGATAATCCAGAAAAAGTATTTCCTATATTTTAAATACAAAATACATGTATTGTATTTTGTTACATTTTCTGGCACCAGTATTTTGTATTTTATTTTAATGCATTTATTTGAGGGGTATTTTGTATATTGTATCAAAATACATTTTGATGTATTTTTGCCCATCTCTGCTAATAAATACGTCGCGTAGATTGCAAGAGCTTGCACTCGATACTGCACTCCCTACTGCAATTCACCTCAAGTGTGAAGTCAATCGACAGTTGTTGAGAAAATCAAAGGACATAAATACAGACTCCTTCCATTATAGTTAGATTATTATTAGTTACTATTAGTTAGATTAGATTATTTCATTCATTATTATTAGTATTATTTTACACACATGCACATAAGCCTACCCTTCCTCCTTTTTTGCTGGCATGATCTATGGCATCTATATATCAGCAGCTGTGTTTGTCTGGAGACAGGGTGTGAGGTGATATTAGCTGTGACTGATTAGCAACACATGTAGGATCAGGACCCAAAAGATTTAAGAGTTGAGACAGAGTCGTATTAAAGAGCCCAAACCCTCACAACACCTTCCTATAATACAGAGAACAGCGGTTATTCAGAAACTCTCTGTTCACTGTCCTGAGGTGAGACGGTACTTTTTGCAGCACTTGGGCAGGTCTGCACAACCAGTAAAGTATAAGAGACGTATCAATGTTTCTTGAAAGAAAAGGAAACACAGGCTTTTTTTTCCCCATGAGGTGGATCTTGCTGGGCAGAGGTCCAGCAGTGTGACACACTTTCTCCGACGATGATCACCCCCATGGGCAATCACCAATCACCACAACCGCCCCTGCTCGTTTAAAGTCTTTCCTGTTTTTCCTTGTATACCTTTTTTTAACATGCTGGTTTTTTGTTCGATTTCAGAGTTTCAGAGTGATTCATCCTTCACTCCCTGGCACCCTCCCTGTCCAACTGCCTGGAAAAGGATTCCTGTGGTCGAGAAACGCTACCATACATCTATTTCAGAGAGATACCCCACTGTGGGAAAGATTAATTACTTCCTGGTTTGAGATTCCTTCGTATTGCCAAAAGGAAAAGGCAAATCTGTATTGGAATTCCCCATGCACCACCTCCCTGCCTCCCCACACCAGCAGCTAGAGGTGCAGTATACAACAGACCACAGACGCCAATCATAGTTAGCATGACTTATTATTTCAGGGTAGGCCCCATGGTTGGCCTTTATATGTTATTTTATTATATTTTTAATTGCTGGGATTTGTTCTATTTAAATTATTATTGCAAACATAAATTCCTCAAATAAAATGTGTTTTCCAAGCCTTTGTCCTTATTATTATTACCTTATTATATATTATATTATTGCCTTATTATTATTATAAAAAAGTATACAATTATTGAAATAAATTTTTTTAGCACTGTAGTGCTCCAGAAACACATCCGGTCGGCCATCTAACCTGATGCCATATTATTGTGGTACTGGGTTGTATCTATGGGCCCAATTCACCTTACTGGGTTTGACGAAGATAGCTTTGGGTCCAGACAAATTACTTGACGCCATCATCTTTGTTCCAAAAATATATATTTATTTTAAAGGAAAATAAAATACATGAAAAAATAAACCAACAACCAGCTAGTCTCTTTTTGAAATAGATTCCATCAATCACTGTTCAACAGAACAGACTCTATGGATGGGAACAGTCTTTGCTTTCATATTATATCCCTGAAAATCAGTGGTTTTCCCCACAGTCTATTTTGCTCAGCGAAGATCATTTGTGATTCATCCCAGTCTTCCAATGGTATTTATTCTAGGCCAAGTAACAAAGCACCTCAGGATGGTTGAGTCTGTGATCCGGCAGGACTGTGTGCTGACGGTGAGTGTGTCATCTGAAGAAGTGTTCTTAGAATCGTGCTCTGGCCCCCAAAGCAGACCTCTTCACCGCTGACTTGTCCGTAGTGTGTGACCTCTGTGCATTTTCACACAGTCTCGTCTGTCTTTGACCTGAGAACAAAACAGGATCATGAGCCTCCTTGTGTCATTACTCATCACAACAAAACAATGTTAATATAATCGCAGAGGTTTTACATCCAGACATTCTTTAATCCACACAGAGGGATAGGCTATACATAGATATCTCTCTGCATAGTGCAAGGACTTGATGTCCTTTAAAGGATATGCAATTAAATCCGGTGCAATAGAATAACCTAGAAATACAGCTGCTCCCAACAGAGTGATTAAGACGCAAATTAAGATCCACTCATAGTATTTATTTAATGTCTTCTCATAGCATTTACAGGAAAGAGTTCTCCTGTTTTCTATGTCACACACATACAGCCATTTAGTAGTCACCACAAAAATAAAATAGTGCGAATAGGCCTCCTACTTTTTGTGTCATGATCTAAAAAAGGAAGGTCTGAAATGTATCTACAAAAACAAGCATTGAAGTCCATTCTTGGTTCAAGCTTACCATTTTGCGATGGTTGCTCAGACAAAACGTGCAGATGGTTCTGGGGTGTTTGCGCCCTCCGTCCGCTCCTGGCGCACCGCCGCTGGTGTACACGGGACCCAGACACGGCTGTCCGTCTCCCAGGACCAGCACGTTGGCCAGGTGCGAGATGTAACTGGACGCCAGGCGCAGAGTCTCGATCTTGGACAGCTTTCTGTCCACCGGCTCGGTGGGGATGAGAGTCCGCAGCGCCGTAAACGCGCTGTTCACGTTCTGGGTCCGGTCGCGCTCCCTGGCGTTGGCCGCGTTCCTCTGTTTCACCACCACGCCGACGCCGACGCCCAGGACGCGCCCCACCACCCGCTCCGAGCAGCCGAACCCGTAGCCCTGGTCCTCCGAGCCGCCGTCGCTCTCGCTGCTGCGGTTCTCCTCGTCCTCGTCGTCCGACAACACGTTGAGATCGGCCGCGTGGTAAGAGAAGGCGTGGGTCGACACCGGCCTCAGCATGGTAAACGCCATGGTTGGTTCGGTACTTGGCTTTGGTTTGTAAATCCTGTGATTCGCGTTACAACTGCATGAAGGCAAGAGTGAGAAGAACAACAAACAATAGAGAGTCCACTCGGATCAGCCTGCTGAAATTTTGACACTTGGCACTCAGTGTCCAGTGTGCTGGTGTGCATCTCTTTATAGGAGCGCTCTTATAGCAGCAACAAGAGCCCCTCGGCTGCAGGGGAGGGGTCGGCATGCTGGGACTATCCCGTCCCCCAAAACGCTGTCAGGAGGTAAATGACCTTCACCTACTCATGACCAACATCCCATAATGATATCTAAACAGATCAAAGCTACTTTGAGTGGATGCTGTTATATTTATATTTTTGGGATATTTTACGAATAATTTCAAGCGCGTGTGAGTGAGTGAGTGAGTTAAGATTCAATAACTTTATTTGTCACATACAGGATATGCAGTGAAATGAAAAAGTGAGTGTGTGTGAGTGTTTGTGTGTGTGTGTGTGTGTGTGTGTGTGTGTGAGAGAGAGAGAGTATGCATGTGCAGTGCGAGTGTGTTGGTGTCGTTTGAGAATAGCATATTTATTTACATCGCATTGTGGACAGTTGAGAAATGTTCCATGACATTGTGTGTGTGTGTGTGTGTGTGTGTGTGTGCATGTGCAGGTCTTTACGTGGTCTTTGGGGTTCTTAACACACTGAATGGAAATCTCACGATACACACCTTTACTACCCGACATCGAAACCGAAGCAAGTCGTCGTGTTTCCTAAACCTAACCAAGTAGTTTTGTCTCCTACACTTTACCTAGTCGTTGTGTTGCCTAAACCTAACCAAAGTGGGAATGAAAACTGAAACTAATGGAAAATTTAAAATAAGTAAAAAAAAGAACACAGGACACACACCCTTGTCTCCTGGGTGAAAGTCCTGTCTTTAACACACAACTGCCTCCCTATCGGTACTTTGTGGCTCTTTATTCTATGTCACCTGACTTCCTGAAGTCTTTACAGGTTGGTCTGTCCATCTCTTGGCGGAACCTTCTGCTAAACTCTACCATGGCTGCTGTTGAGTGCGGAGCAGGAGGCTGGAGGCTGCCTCTTCATGATGCTCCTTACAGTTTGTCTAATGGGTTAAGTGCTGCATGGGTAAATAAACACTCTGTGAGCAGCAGATGCCAGAGGAGGTGAGCGGAGCTGAACTTTCGCTGTGGAAAGGCAGCAAATGGCTTCCAGATTGACTCGGGTCGACGGGTGCAAGGACTGGTCAAGAGAGAGAGAGACAGTGTGCAGAGAGAGAGAGTGCAGAGAGTCATCAAAGGTGCCTGTTTTCACAAACACCCCCCCCCCCCCCCCCCACACACACACACGCACATGCACACAGCCAACCAGGGAAGGAGGGGGGGGGGGCGTTACAGGCCTGGAGTGACCCCTCCACCCCCCTACCCCCCCCCCACCACCACCCGTTCAGCTGTACCAACAACAGCGACCCGAGCCACACCGCACCATGGTGTGTTTAGCACGCTCAGCCGACCCAGCAACACGACACTGCAGGCCTCTGGAACTCTCTGACCCGTCGTCTCCTCCTCCTCCTCCTCCTCCTCCTCCTCCTCCTCTAGCCCAGCAGGCTCCGCCACTCGGAGCACGTAAACCGCGCCGCGCCGCACAGCACCCTGCCCCCCACCCTCCAAACCCAGCACCCCACCCTCCACACCCAGCCGCTCACCCTACACACCACACACGTCAAGCGGGAGGAATGCTGTTAAAAACCCTGTGGAGGTGATTCAACCACATCCCAATGATCTGTGTGTGTGTGTGTGAGTGTGAGAGATAAGAGTGCCTGTCATAAAAACTAGCAACAGGTAAGAGAACTGAAAAGGCTGCACAAGACACACACACACACATCCGGGCACACTGCACATATGCAGAAGCGCACCACGCACACCCACCTCCTCACATTCCTGCCATACCCCCTCCACATGTGACCAGAATGAGTGACCAGACGATGAGCACACACACTCAGGCGCTCGGGGCCCCCTGAGTGGGCCAGCTGGGACGGAGCGGTGCAGCGGAGGTCTGGGGGCCTGACTGACTCCACGCAGGGCCTCACCGGCAGCTGCAGCAGCAGTCAGGCCAGCTGTTCGGCAAGTTCTACCGTCAAAATGTTTCACTGCATGCTAGCGACAGGTTGGACACAGGCGCCGGGATCGGTGTCTTGTTCCCTTCTCTGACCGCCAATCTGGGCTCCCCACAGATCCAACCCGCCACCACAGAGTTGAACCGATAATTTCTGGGACAACAAAATTACGTTTTGTGTTGTTTAATTTCAAATCACAACAAGTAGCTTTTTGGTGCAATGCATGGCACACCTTTGCATTGCTATTTTACTGCAAGCACGGCAAGCTCAAATGCAACTCAGAGTGTGTATTTGAAATCATGCAATGTTCATTTAAACTGATTTAAGATCCATGTATTAGCCATGTAGGCTATAATCCTCACCTAGCAATTATGAGCACTTGAAACTTCCATTCAAATCTTACTGTACCATCAGCAATATATTGTTGTTTCACAAATGTACTTATTGCCAGTCGCCTTGGACAGAAGTGTCTGCGAAATACCCAATATATAAATGCAAATTAGCCAATAGAAAGAATACCAGGAAATATATATATATATATATATATAAATAAAAATAACATTGTTGTTCCTTATTGATGACAATTGACCTATGACCTTGGGGTTATCTACTAGATAATACTGACATTTGTGCCACTGATTCCCGGGGAGAAGATGGACCATTTGAAGCAACGTGAGGTAGCCTCCATTACAGTAGCAAGACTATTATGTTTCAGTTGACCCTGTCACGTGACCCCCAAGTCTTCCTTCAACTATCGTTCCCCCCCCCATCCCTCCCTCCACCCCCCCCCCCCCCCCGCCCCATCCCTCCCTCCACCCCCCCCCCCCCCCCCCGCCCCATCCCTCCCTCCACCCACCCATCCCTCCCCCCCCCCCGCCCCCATCCCTCCCTCCAGCCCCACCATTCCCCTCTCCCGTTCCCATCGCTCCCTCAGCAGACACAGATCATGTTACACAGGCTCTCCGCTGTCTACGCTGGCCAAGCAAATGGTGATTCTCAAACTCACTCCACTCACCTCTTGGTTTAAGGGTATCCGACTTATCCTCATAAAACACTCTATTTCTGCTCGTTCTATTTTATGAGACGTCCAAATGGGGGAGCTGCGGGCCAGAGTGTGAAAATAACACACATGGATCCCATTTTCATATTTTTCCATTGGTAACGTGTCTGCATAAAGGCGAGCTCGTAGCCAAAGTCAACACCTCAGAGCCAACTTTATAATAATAGGAGAGATGCCTGAAGCGGCAGGTGCGCGGTCATCTCTTAGCGGATGAACCGTCGTGTTTTCTTCCTCCCTCGAGACCCCCTCGAGACCCCCCCCCCCCGCCTTCCCAACTTCCCCCCTTCCCCCTCACAACCGCTTCTCCTCCCACCAACTCCCAAAGGATCCACAGTGACCCCAGCGACGGTCACCACAGGAAGTCGACTTTTTTTTCTCCAATGGTTCTTCTCACCCCCCCCACCCGACACACAGCTGCAGGGCTGCAACATCTCACGTCGGACCTTCGTCTTCCTCCCCCTCCTTCCTCCTCTACGACACCTGCTGGGATTTCGTCCCCTCAACGACTGGCTTTAACTTCTCAGCAGTATTGATTTAGTATCCTTGTGATCTGGAAGGACAGTGTGCAAAATTAAACATCTATTGGGTATGAACAATTTGTGGGTAGCAAGTACACACCAGTAATCACGACTAACGATTCATTTCATTTCCGATTCCTCTATGAATCCACTCTTTGTTTCTCTAAAATCGCTTCTGAAATGTCAAGATCAATGAAAAATGCAATGGCCGTTTAGTTATCAGAGCCCAACGTTACCTTACATGTGCTTGCTTTGTCTGAACAGCAGCCAAGACAAACAACAATTAATTTGAAAGATAAGATTAGATTATATATTATACCCAGCTGAAAATAACAGAGAAAAACAATTCAATTTATTCACTCGATTCATTGACGATCAACTGTGTAATTGCTATATCTTCTGTTGATAAATCCTGTAATGGTTTCAGCCGCAACCCAACCGCAGTTGTATCCCGACCACTTGGGACACATAGTGCTTGTGTTGGTTGGCTAAGCGGTAGCCGTTCATGCGTGCCTGAGTACATGGGTTTTCCATGAATCGCATTGCATTGTGTCTGAAAATAGTATTTCCCCGTCTCCCCAGTCTTCTACAGAGTTACATAGCTGCTATTCCCCTGAGGGGGCCGATGTGGCTGGGGGCCAGGTTGAACCAGGGGCCCGGGTTCTCATGACACCTGACCCAGTGAACATCCTGTCTACTCCACAGACGGGCCAAC
>PIJE02000715.1:31895-99395 GCA_002895965.2 Coryphaenoides rupestris | reverse complement strand
TTGCAAGATGCGATGTTGACTCACCATTTTCACTCAAACGGACCGCCAAGTTTGCGGCAGACTCCCGGATGGCGTATGTCAGCCTGTACGAGCCCTCCGACTCCTCGTGGGGGGGGTAGCTGTAGCTGGGGAAGGAGACGTCGTGGACTTTCAGCTGCTTCACCAGGAAGGAACGCGGCATGGCTGCTGGCGACCGGGCAGGGCTACAGCCACCACCACCACCGCATGGGAAGAAGGATAAACAGATGGAAACAAAAACTCAACTGAAACAAAAACCTGGCTGGAACGCTTGTAGTTTGCTGGCAGTTTAAAAAATAAAAAAAAGGCACAAGAGGCACTTCCACAAAAACGGAAGCAATGTGTTTCTTCTTTTGATCTCTTCTGTCAAGGAGGCAAAGGAACAACAGAGACAGAAGAAAAGAGAGAAAGATAAAGAGAGAGAGAGAGAGAGAGAGAGAGAGAGAGAGAGAGAGAGAGAGAGAGAGAGGGAGTACACACACAAGAGAGAAGGAGAGGACAGCAAAGATGGAGAGGCAGAAAGAAATAAAGTGGCACAGGAGAGAGATGGAGAGGAAGAGCAAAAGGGGGGAGAGAAGGAGAGAGAGAGAGAGAGAGAGAGAGAGAGAGAGAGAGGCAGAGGGGAGAGAAATGAGCTTCAGACTAGCTGAGCTCAGCACTCTGTCCTCTTATATAGACGGGGGCCACGAGCCACTGTTAGAAATCAGGTGGTGCTGAGGAGGAGGAGGGGGAGGAGGGGGAGGGGGAGGGGGGGAGCTGCTTAACATTAATCCATCAAACATCCCCGGGGACAAACATCAAATTACCACGAGCCGTCTGTGCAGCCCGCCACCCTCCGCCCACACCCCGCCCCGACCGCACGCCACTGGGCTCCACACACACACACACACACACACACACACACACACACACACACACACACACACACACACACACACACACACACTCTCTCACAGACACAGAATGAAAGGAATGCTCTCGTACATACACATGCGCACACACACACACAGGCAACCAGATCGCCCCCCCCCCCCTCCCTTCCTCTCTGTCGCTCTCTCTTTCCTCACACACTCTTCTCCTTTTCTATGACTACATCTCCCCCCCCCTCTCTCTCTCTCTCTCTCTCTCTCTCTCTCTCTCTCTCTCTCTCTCTCTATCTCTCGCCAGGGAAAGGGAGCAGACAATAGCAGTGCAGAAGCAGGTGGGTGACACCACACTCAACATCTTGTCCTCTATTGTCTTACAATGAGGTAGCTAACACACACACACACACACACACACACACACACACAGGCACACACACACACACACACACCCAGAGCATCCTTTATTTGACACCCTCAGTTCTCTATTCTTCTTTGTCTGTCTTCCTACCATCAGCAAATTCACGCTGTTGATCAATAGGATGTCGATAAAAATATGTTGTTTTTTTTACGGTTTGCCGTTCATCATTTATACCCAATTTCTGATTGGGGACTGGGATTTGAGTGATTGTGTGTGTGTGTGTTGGTTCTATGTGTCACCATTCATGTTCTAAGCACGGACCCTTATAAGCGTTCATTACAAATGCATGAAGTGTGGTAGCAGCGATCACACGCCTTGAATCCCCGACACTTTAACCAGCTGGAGGAGAGCGACGGAGGGACTGAACCTCCGGAACCTCCATTACTCATCCACGTGGCGAGCCAGAGTGTCCGTGGCTCCCACTCCCTCCCTCCCTCCCGCCCCCCCAAGCCATCATGATACAACGGTCCCTGTGGTGACTTCCGCTCTCGGCCTCTGACAGGTTGACCCCTTGTGTGTCGCAAGGGTCGTGGGGTCAGGTCCTAGGCTGGGTCGTGGAGTTTGCAGCCCCCCTACCCTCCCCACCCTCCCCCCAGCCTGTGGCCCCCAGATGGCTCCGTACAGGCCGCCGTTTGTGCAGGATCATAAAAATGAATCAATAACTGAAATGCTTCAAATTCACACTGATGGGCGGAGTCGTCCACCTCATGTTGGTAGACGGGTTGTAGAGTGGGTGGAGCCTTTGTGTGAATATACAATTACAAACATACAGTATTTATGGTCTTCATACGGACACAGTAATTGTGGAAAAGCAAGAAGCAAAAACTATCTACATACATACATTTACATTTAGGGCATTTGTTAGGACACTTTTATCCAAAAAGCATCTGGCAAAACAATATATTGCTGATGGCACAGTGAGATTTGAAAAAGTTTCAAGCTGTCAGAATTGCTAGGTTAATAGAACAGGTTTCAAGCAAATGTCCCACATAATATAAAAATATAAATATCTGTAAATCATAATGTCCAAAGCATTCGCTCTCGGTGGGGGTTAGGGATTCATATTCCACACACACACACGCACACACACACACACACACACAGTGGGCTGTGGTGGCTGCCATCTTATTGAGCATTGATCGTAGAGCTGGAGGAGAGTGATCACAGCAAGCGGCACTTGTTTAGCTGTGATAACTGAGATAATTCCCGCTAATCACATCCAGCCATTACCGCCCTCCCCCTCCCCACGCCCCCACCCACCACCATCCCTTAAAGAAAACAACAGTGGCTCCTTTACTCCGCGGCACGGTGGAAGCTTTTCAGCCACGTTGTCCACGCACAGCACAGCTCAGGCTCCTCTCTGCGGGGGGGCGGGGGGCCACACCGAGAGGCAGCTGCGAGTCCCGGCTGAATGACGATGATTGTCTTTTCTCTTTTAATCAGCGTTTAGTGAGTGAGGAACAGAAGGAGAAAAGGGGAGAGAGGAGAGAGATGTGTGTGTGGGGGGTGGGGGGGTGGAAGTAGATCTCTAAAATTTGCACAATTCTTTAAAAAGCAGCTTTCGTTTGCAGAGGAGAGGGGACCCGGGGGATTCTGATCTTCTGATTTTTTTACACACAAATGGCGTCACACACACAGTCAGAGCGAGGTTCTCCCTTTGGCAACGCGCTTGCCTGCTCTGGCTCTGACAGCATCATGTGTACGTGCGGACAAAAAAAAATTGAAATACAAATACAATCAATGAACAGTAACCTCAGAGTTGCTTTCATCATGAGTTAATCCTGAGATCAAACCCATGCATGTACAGCTGAGTCACTAGTGAGGAGGTCTCATGGACATGGGACTCTGTGGGGCTGAGAGTGGACGTTTGGCTTGGGGGAGTGGGTGGAGGGGGGCTGTACAACTACATTTTAATCTAGTCAGCCCTCAATTGTGGTAAAAGGGACACGTCAATCTACCTTTCAGAAAGACTCGTAAATCAGACGTGTCAAGCTTCTGTCTTCTCAAGCCCTGTGGATTGTGTGTGTGTGTGTGTGTGTGTGTGTGTGTGTGTGTGTGTGAGGAGGGGCTAGGGCTACAGCTGCTTCCTACATTTGAAATAAAACCAATTTGGGGTTTTGACTTTTCAAGTAAATATGAAATCTTCAAGTAGTTCATGTCTTCTTTAACATGTGGAATTATTGAACAGTCAAGTAGTTAATGTCTTCTTTAATATGAGTAAATAACATGTAAGATGAGTACAATTTTTGTCAATAGTCAATAGTAATAGTTAATGTCATCTTTAACATACAATGTTGTGGTGTGATGTGTGAATGAACTCTAAAATGAATTTTGAACACAAATAAGAAATAAAATGAGAAATAAAATGGAATGGTCAAGGTGTTAAAACATTTCGTGCTTGGTTAAACGAGCCCTAAAAGATCAACTCATGGATTATGAGGGGGCAGGCTGAAGTAAGACAGTGTAACATGCAGCCCACCACGGTGATGTCCGAGAGACAGGAAGGACAGGTACGTCACGCCACCTTCTCCAAAACAATTTTGAAAAGCGACGCTCCACATAATTTCCCCTGGGTTAATCAAAAGGCCTGCAAAAAATGACATGAAAAAAATAGGCCATTGACTCACTGGCAGGTTTTCCAAATGAGATTATTATTTTTTTTTTTCTTTCTTGAAATGTAATCAATAAAAACATGCCCATAATATGCCCATGGCTCGTAAAAAATACTTACACAGCCTGCTCATTAATGATTAATAAAAACGTCCCATTTCATTGGCTAAAAGTCCTCCTGTCTGCGTGTCCTTCACCGCAATATATTGATGGAGAGACCTCCGGTGAACCAGTGGACTCTTTTCTTCAAGGGGGGACGTTTCAGTTTGCCAGTAATGCTGCATATTTTTGGCCGGAGGGGGGGGTGGGGGGGGGGGGGGGGATGAGCATGGGCCAACATCACTCCTCTCCGTTTCTATTCAATATACAATCAACTGATGGTGTCACTGGGGGTGACATTGTCTCCACAAGTGTCATTCGGTGGCCTTGAGAGCACTTCCACTAAATGGCTCTTGGCCAAATAGCCCCTCAGCGCTGGCCAGTTCAATTGCACTGTCGAAAGGAGCATTACCTGCAGAACTGAGGAGAACCCCCAACCCCCAGCGCCCCCCCCCCCCCCCCCCCCACCCAACCCCCTTCCAGAGCTCTCCACCGTGTATGGCAGATTGGCGATCATTAGGCTAATGAGAAAAAAACGAATATTCACCGGAATTACAGTCGACACGAGTACTACGAACTGCTACATCCACGTCAGCAGAAAGTAACGTTTTATTTGACATCAGAGTGAGTGTGGTTTGTGCTGGTGGTGGTTGTCTGTCTGACATTCGCCTGAAGCTTGAACTGAGTGGTGGGCTGAGGGGGGGGGGAGGGGGAGGAAGGGATTTCAATGGCTGTGATGGAGGGCAGCTGTGGAACTATGACTATACAGACAGACGGAGGGCTTGCGCATGGTGTAAAGTTGTCGGATAAGGGGATGTGTGAGTGTGGCTGGAGTGTGTGTGTGTGTGTGTGTTAAGAGTGTGTGTGTGTGTGTGTGTGGAGGGTGGGGGGTGGGGGGGGTCGGGGGCCTCTCACCCTCACACCCTTTGTCTCCAAGCCATCTGCTTGGTGTTTCATAATAGGCTGTGTATGTGTGTGTGTGTGTGTGTGTGTGCGTGTGCGTGTGCGTGTGCGTGTGTGTGTGTGTGCATGCATGTGTGCATGCATGTGTGTGTGTGTGTGTGGAAGGGGGAGGGTGGGGTGTGCATTCCGTCACCTTGTGGTCCTGCCTATGTCAGCCTCAGCTGGGTCAAGCAGAACCAGAAGCTGCAGACAACCTGTGTGTGTGTGTGTGTGTGTGTGTGTGAGTGCGAGTACATATATTGTGACCCCGGTTGATCTCAGCATCCATTTTACTTGCTGCGATAAAGACAATTGGCAAAATACCAAAAGGGTTTCATAAGGCGTCAGTAGCACATCCTGAGCATGGAGTAATCTACAGCATCTATATTTCCATGACGTTTTATGCACGATTTGTTATTTTTATCCTGCGGGCATTAAGATCACGTGTCGGCCATAGAAAATGCAAATCAACACAGTGCAAACAATCTGTCTCATTTCACTAATTGGCGCTCTCACCATGGGGTCCAGGCCGGTGTCAAAAGTGTGTCTGAGAGTTATATTGACCCGATGAGCAGATGGGCTCCAAACTGCTTTGGCCCAGGCCTTGTGAACGAACACACACACACACTCACATAAGGTTGAGCGAAGAGATGTGGGAGGGAGTACGGGTGTGTGTGTGTGTGTGTGTGTGTGTGTGTGTGTGTGTGTGTGTGTCAAGGACCATCTGATACTTCCCACAACTGGTGCACCCACTCATCACTGCATTTTTACATCTGAATGTAACAAATGGAGTGCAATCAGACGATGTAGTTAATTATCGAGGACGCGCATGACTGCAGATATTTCATATGTTAATGGTGTCCTGGTGGGTACAATGAGCGCATCAAGTTCACTGCTCAAGAGTGCCAATGTGCGCAAACGTGTCTTTCATAAATACAGCCGCACATAACAGGACAGTTGGCTAGTATGTAAATGTACAGTATATCTGTATGTGTCGTTTTCATAAATAAAGCAACGAACGTTGGCTAGTGTGTACACATGTATACACCTTTTATAAATTCATGAATACAGCATAATAGGACACTAGTTATTCTTCGGAGATTTGATGTTCTCTTTCAGGGGAAAACGCACATGATAAATGTCAATAATGCATCAGAGAAAAACACACTGCCATTCGCTTTCATTCACGACTTTTAACCATATATTACTACTTGTATTGAATCTATTCAACGTATTCTCTGAAAGAGGAAAGACAGGTGGGCTGGAGACTGGTGTGTGTGTGTGTGTGTGTGTGTGTGTGTGTGTAGGGTGTGGGGGTACACAAACGATTACCCTGATTGAGTGGTGGGGGCGCTGCAATTATTTCCTTGAGTTTTTGAGACAGTTTGGTGCGGCTGGACAGGTTGGCCATCACAGTAGATACAATTACAGTGATTGAGGAGCGCTCCATTTTTGTTTAGTGTCGCTCGCTGCCCTTTATTAGGCCATTGAGGAGAGCTGCAGAAAATTTTAAATGCTCCGGAAGTCGGGTAGAAATGCAACCGCCAGCGGTACCTAGCCTGCCCTCGCCACCAGTGTGTCAGCCTTCCGCCTCTCCTGGATGTCTGCAGTAGCGGAGCACCGAGAGCCTTGGAGAAGCACTGGAGGAGCTGCAACATCTGTTGAATGAGAGGTACTGGGCTCCCCGGACCTACGGTGACAAGTGACAACACAAAGACAGACGAGAAGTCCACCCAGAAGCACCCCAGCCCCCTTCCCTAAGCTAGACTGCAGCTGAACAGCTTGTGTTGTCACCGACACTGTCTGTGCTTGATGGATGACACTGTATTTTCACCCGGTCGCATTTTCACTTTCACTGACATTAGCCTGCGACCGGGTTTATTCTGTTCACTAAAAGAATAAAGAACAGACAGCAGGACATTGCAATGCAACATATAAACATGCCACAACTCTTGGTACATTTCAAATGCCGCACTTTAACAAGAAATTAAATTGGACCTCGATTCGTTTTCATTTAGCTCTGTCGTACAAGCGTCATACAAGGCCACCTCTATTTTAAAGCTATGGTGAATATTATTTAAATGGTTAGCAATGAATTGTCCATCAGTAGAAGAACCAAACAAAGTGTGACTCAGTAATCAGTCCATCTGTTGTGTAGTGTGACGGAAAATAACAATAGTACCACCAGACCAAGACGTGCAAAAGTAAGGAAGTTTAATTCAAATAAAACCCATGCAACAGGTCTGTTCTCCAGACTAGATTCACACACACGATAAAACACCTAAAGCCATACACTTTGTATTCTGCGGTCTTGCTGTACCAACAGGTTTCACCCCCAATGGGTGACAATAAACACAGGTCAGCCATGATACAATAAACAAACTAATAAATCAACAGTAAACATAAAACTGCCTTCCCCACTTGCCTGACCCACACAGGCTGCCAGACGGTTGAACTATCATCCTTGGAGGCCAAAAAAATATTTGAAACAATAAAAAGGTGTCAAGCAGCACATACACGTTCGTGTTCCCGGATGAACACACCAGGATCTGCGGGAGTGTGGTGTGGGTGTGTGGTTAGCAACCCCTCACCCCACCGCCACAACAAGAACCTGATTTTAATAATAATCGGTCAGCATCACAAAGCGCTATGAACCATATGGCACACACAGAGGACAAACATGAGTGATGAGCCAGTCGAGGCCTGTTGATACACATGCTTGCTAGAATCAACATGGAGCAGAAGCACCCCCCCCGCCCCCAACCTCCTCCACCGCACATCATTCAACAACAAAAATCGGGGCCCTCTGCAATATTCACATCATCCGGATATCAAAGAGTGGAGAAACATTTTAAATACAACACAAACATTCGAAGAAAAACAGACAAGTGGCTTGCGATCCTTTGCCCCCCAACCCCATTCACATGGATCTCTTCCCCCGGGAGAACACTCCGAACAACACACAACCGCCCTGACAACGACAGGGGGGGGGGGGGGGGGGAGTAACAGGAACATCTCCACCGTCCACTTCCAGTCCACATGAGGGACCTCGTCATATTATTTTTTTTGTTTAGTTTATTATTATTATTCTTTTTACTTTTTTTACATTTGGGAAGTAGAGCAAATAAAAAACAATAAAAATGGAAAAGAAAAATCCTGCAAGATGTACAGTACATTCTTGGACTCGTGGTGCATGCACCTGCAAGCGGTTACACGTTGGAATGACGCAGTGAAGGTCAGGAGCGCGGTGCGGGCTGGGGGAGGGCCAATCCATGCACCCTCCTCTTCCTGCAGCTGCTCTGCGCCTTCCATGTCCTTGGACAGGAGGAGGGCGGGTGATACAGTGGTATAGTGTCTATATATGCGTTTGTGTATGCGCTGGCGTTTGTGTGTGTGTATATATATATATATGCATGTGTCTATGTGCGAGTTTGTATGCGCTGGCATGTGTGTGTCTACGTGTGTGTTTGTGTATGCGCTGGCATGCATGTCTATATGTGTGCTTGCATGTATGCGGTTGCGTGTGTTGTGTGTGTTGTGTGTGTGTGTGTGTGTGTGTGTGTGTGTGTGTGTGTGTGTGTGTGTGAGAACAGCACGGGGGTGGGGGGGGGGGGGCTCAGGTGCTGTAGGTCTGGCCCTCGGGGGGTTGGGGCAGCTTCATGTTCTCCTTGCACATCATGAGGCTCCTGAGCTCCTGCAGCACCTTGCGGATGTTGTAGGAGTGCTGCCACCTGGCCAGCACCGGCACCGCCTTAGCATCCACCTGCAGGGTCAGGAAGGCACACGAAAATGAATTAATTAATGAATTAATTATACATTTATTAATTAATGTATGTTCTTAGATTTTGCTAAAGTGCTCAAAATTGCACGTCTGCTCTTATCCCAGCTACTTATGCAGGCAACTTAGCGATTATGAAACTCGTTCTATTAGCCTCGTAACTATGAATGCTTGAAACCTGCTCTATTCTTATCTTTATGTACCACAGCGATATATTGCTGTCTCCTTCAAGACAGCAATATATTGCTGGTGAGATTCTTAAGACTCTGCAGCAGCTTTTTGTGCAAAATTCAAGCAGCTACCATCCCTCTTCCCTTGCCCATCCAGCTTCAGCTCCAGCTCCGATTCTGGCTCCAGTGCCAGCAGAGCCTCGTCTCCCAGCTCCCCAGTGATATGATGGTACCTCCAGTGATTGTCGAGGTTTCCTTACCCAGTGCTCTCTCACCCTCGGGCTCCAGCCCTCCTCATTCCCTACTGATCGCTCCCGGGTGGCTTACAAAATCACTCTTCTCACAGGGAAGGCCCGTGCTTGGGTTTCTGCCATGAGGAAAGAGCAGCCCCTGTTCTACACAAGCTAGCAGGTGTTTGTGGAAGAGTTGTGGAAGAGCTCCAGTGTTCGACCACCCCACAAGTGGTCGTGAAGCCTCCAAGCAGCTACTCCATGTCCGACAAGGGTTTGGTAGTGTGGTCCTGATGGTGGCTTTCCAACATGGCCTTTCGGACCATATCCAGGATGAGTTGGCCACCAGAGAGGGGGTGGATAACCTTGAGATGACCCTTCGCCTGGACAACCGGTTGTGGGAGAGAGCTCTTGCCCACAGGCCCACAAACCCTTTTTGATCTTTTTTAAGATCCTCATCCAGCTCTAGCCCCCAAGGAGACTGAGCAATTTCAAGACACCCCTGAGCCAAAGCAACTGGGGAGTACCCCACTCTCACCCACTGAAAGAGAGCGTTGGATGAAGGACAAACGCTGTCTGTACTGTGGGAAGCTGGGTCTCGTCCGCCACAACTGCTCAGAACTTTCAAGAAAAGCCTGTCCAGCTGAGGGATAGCTGTTACAGGGGTTGGATTTAATCCTACTTGTTCTCGGGTCTTCTTTTGCCTATTTCTGTTTCCTGGGGGGGGGGGGGGGGGGGGGGGGTGAGAGGACGCATCGCCTAAAGGCTCTTGTGGATTCTTGGGCCGCAAGCAATTTTATGGACATTTCTTTAGCCAACACCCTTGGGGTTCCTAGCGCCGTCTCTCTTCTCCTCTAACCGTAACTGCCCTGGATGGTCAACCACTGGGTGAGGTAGCGTCTGCCAGTGCACCTCTCCTCTACATACGTCTGTCCAGCAACACCGGGGAGAGGTGAGATCCTACCTTATTCAGTCTCCCAAGTCATGCTTGGACAACCCTGGCTGACCCATCACAATCCCCATATAGAATGGTCCACTGCTGCAGGTCTGGAGTGGGGCCCAATGTGTTTGGTCACCTGCCTCTTCCAGAGTACCCCTATAGCATACGTGTCAAACTCAAGGCCCGCGGGCCGGATCCGGCCCGGCACCTCATTGTATGTGGCCCACGAGAGCTTGCAAAGAATATAATTTGCTTATCGTAAATCAGGGCCGGACTGGCCATCGGGAGAACCGCGACTCTTCATGGTGTCCTGGCCGTCTAATTTCAACCAGTTTGCACATACTGGTACCTAAACTATAATGTCCGTCTAGGGTTGGGTATCGTTTGAATTTTATTGATTCCCATTCCGTTCCGGTTCTGCTTATCCGGACTCCGGTCCCAGCGCCCGGCCGTACGCTCCCAGCGCCCGGCCATACGCTCCCAGCGCCCGGCCGTACGCTCCCAGCGCCCGGCCGTACGCTCCCAGTGCCCAGCCTTACACTCCCAGTACAGAAGACAGATCACCATATCAGCATTTCCCACATTTACTGCACTTAGCCTCTTCGTCGCTTTCTTTTACAAAGTGAAGGCACACTTTTGACCGTTTCCCGCGGTCCATCTTCCACACTGCTGACTAACCGCTAGCTCGTATCAAAACAAAAGGACACGTTGCAGTGTTGCGTTGATGCGTGACGTAGACAGGTCCTGGCAGATACATTGTTTTAAATGTCCTGAGAGGTAGCCGCCACGTCCTTGCAGACATATAGCCTTTGTTTGCAATAATAAAGATTTATATCTATTTTAGGAACCGATAAGCAGAATCGAAATAACAAATTTTTTTCGGGTACCCAGTACCCGGCACTTTGGATTCGGTTCCCAACCCTATGTCCATCACTGGGACTATATTTCCTGGCCTGAATGATGTTCCCAGTCTGGCCCTAAATTGTACAATGGCTGTACACTTGAATGTCTGCTGCTTTCTGAGGTAGTTATTAAGTAGTTACTAAAACCAATCATAATCAAATGCAGGAGCAATTATGTAATATGATAAAGAGTAGATATATTTATATAGTCTTAGTTATAACCGGCCCTTTGAGGGTAACTATAATGCTGATGTGGCCCGGGATGAAATTGAGTTTGACACCCCTGCCCTATAGCTATTCCCGAGTCACCAGAGTCCCTAGAAACATCTCAATTCCCTTCCCAGTACCTTAATCTTCAAGAGAGCCACTTCCCTACCTCCTCACTGCTGTTACGATTGTGGTATTGACCTGCTCCCTGGCTCTTGTCCCCCTAGAGGGCGCATTTTCTATTTGGCTGCCCCCGAGCGTGCCACCGTGGACGACTACATCAGAGGGGCATTGGCATCTGGATTCATTCACCCTTCGAAGTCTCCTGCAGGGGCCGGGTTCTTCGTGGGAAAGAAGGATGGAGGACTTTGCCCATGTATCAATTACCGGGGCCTAAACAAGATAAGAGAAATGGGGTTGGGGGGCAAAGGACCCGCATTGCCTGTGCGGGTGGAGTCTCGCAAGCTGGCTCCGCGCTTCGTGGGCCCGGTCAATGTAGTTCGGAGGGTCAACCCCAATCCCCCAAAACACTTGTTAACAAACAAACCAGACTGCCTTCAAACACAGTGTGTGCATGTGCATGCGTGTGTGCGTGCCTGTGTGAGACTTACCACACCATTGGTGTGCACGCCACTCAAGTTGATCTTGGTCACAAAGCGGACGACAGGGGGGATCTCTGGGTACTTGGGTCCACATTCAACCTTCAGACTGTATATCCTGTTCTCATAGATAGTCTGCGAAAACAACAAGGGCGAGTTGCCTTACACAGAAGTCCACAGTACGCTGCACTGTCAATGGAGGGGGATTTATAGAGGATTTACAGCTGCAATCCAAGTTTCAACCCTCCAAGCAAACAAGGATAAACAAACCATGCTGCTACAGGAACACAACCAGGGAATGATGTTACAGCACATAATGATTGTTGACACTGCATTTTCACTGAGAAAAAATACATAAATCCAACTATATAATTACTACTAGCCGGACAGTGGATTAAAAAGGGAGAGGGATTCTTTGGTGTCTGCAGTATGGTAATAGCTGGAGGCGAGCCCTACTAACGCTGCCAGGCAAGTATGAACAAAGGGGCCAAAACGTTAATGGTGACCCGGCCATGAATCATTAATAGATCAGACTAATGTGTTCAGGCTCTGCAGACTCATTCCAAGTCAAGCGCCACTGACGACTGATGCTGGGGGCAAACCCACTTGTCAGCACACAGCACTATAGCGGCTTTCAGACATACAGTGAACTCCTGATCATTTAGACTTCTCCAGAGGGGCTATATACTGTATATGAACACAAAACTCTGAAATATAGCTCCCGGAGACTTACCGGAGTCTACCAGCCACCTAGTACAAACTCAGGGACATCTCCAGTGGAAACTAAGTCTGAACGCAGCTGGTGAATATTCCAAAGAATTCACCAGCAAGCAAATGGGTGTGTTGATGACGTTTCTTTCCTGTGACTGGTGCAAAACCAGAATAATACAGTGTAGCTGCTCGCTACTCGTTTCTGCTTGCCTGTATATCACTTTCCACTCTAGTGTTGGTATTGCGGAATTGTCCAAATACATGCATCATTGACAGCAAAGACAGCAAAGCCCCAACAATTAGAGATGGACCAATCAGTGTTTTTGGGGCCGATACCGATTGCCTTTTAGGATGATAGGCCAATACTGATCGTGGGTGGGGCTAGTTCAATTAAAAAAAATTAAAAATCTCAAGGCCGGTCAAAAACAAAATGTGGTTCAAGCTGGTTTATTGCCAAACAATGTTGCATGCATCAAATAGATGTTTTATTATTTAAAAAAATAATAGTTTATGCAACTACCGCCGTGTTTAAAACAAATGTTCACTTGTTTTACCCCGGTCCGCATGGGGCAGTATCGTGCAGTATCACTGTAGGTGTAGGATGAAGGAATATCAAAACAATGTCATAGCATACATAGCTCCGTGTCTCAACAAGTACTGCTGTACTCGTTTTGTATGTTCGCAATAAAAAGTCTGCCATAGTTTTCCAACAATGTACACACATCTGTTTAACCTGTCCGTTGTACAGTATATTTGAGTTACATTCACATCGAATTTTCTACTGGCTTTTTACTGTTTTACTGCAGAGCTAGCGGGATACACTTCTAAACAACAAGTTTAATGCCGTATCGATTTGAGACATTTTGAAATTAAGACATAGCTGGCTAGTTTAGGGCAGGATACTTAGTAATTCGCTATTTTGTAGAAATATTGACCAAACAATAGGAGTGCTGCTGCCCGACTGCTTCGCTCAGAAGTCACGTCACCTGGGCAGGTAGACACCGATAGACACTAGGGACTCACTGGTGATTGCATCTTTAGTTTCCCGCACCAGACTGATGTCATTGAGTGGGAATATTTTTCAAATATCCAATATCTTTCTAAGTAAAAACTATCAACAGGATCGCCGAGTTGTGAGACTGAGTTGTGAAAGTGAATGGGCATCTCCCTCGGTACAAGCATGCTGTATGTTTATTGGCTCACTGACACGGGTTCACTGTTTTTTTTAGGTATCGGAAAAACTGAATGACAAAGCATTTTTTGATACTCGATAGTATCAAAGTATTTCGGTTGGTGCCTTAAAGATATCAAAATTCCTTGCTGCCGATAGGTATTAGAGTAGAGGTTGCTTGTATGTTCCCTGTCCACTATGCTCCATCTAACCATCATGTCTCCATGATGCTGTGATCATGACTGGATACCTGGCCACCCTACCTGACAGCTACCAGCTTGTTCGCCAGCCAGCACCCCATCACTCAACAATATTACCATATCAAATATCATCATTTGTACTTTGTCGCTTGTAATTGTAATGCTTTGTTACTCCTTTTTATGCCCGTATGTTAATCCTTGTTAATTAACGAGATTGAGTCCTTTCTTGCCCATAGGGGGGCTAGGGCTAGGGGGGTGTTATAATCACATGGCCCATAATCATATACCCTGTAAAAGCCCTTTGAGACTAACTGTGATTAAGGGCTATACAAATAAAATTGACTTGAGTCGATCACCAGCTTCAGCAAGAGACTCAAGACCCACCAGGTGAGCCAGAGTTCAACTGGACTCTGCATAACCGCAGTTATTCTGGTATTCTGGTTATTCGTCTTCTGGAACCGTGTTTCGAGATTGTGGACGTTTCTTTCGCGATTTTGTCTCGGTTTGAGAATGGTTACACCCTTACAGAAAAGAGAAACATTATAGACGAGTGCTGGCTTTGCTAGGTGCAGGGGGGATGCAGGGGCCCGGCTCTCACCCTTGAGGGCCCCAGGATCATGCCGTTCCAGTAGGTAAGTGTCATGTCGTCGTCATCTTCCAGACCCCAGCTCACTGTGCCATCTCCGCCTCCCTTCTGGCCCTCCTCCAGCTCCTCCATCAGCCGGAAGTTTCGGGGAACTTTAACACCTTTTCCACAAGCACAAAGAGCAAGGCTGGTGAACACAAATTAATCTACCTCTACCCCCTTTCTTTGTGCAATCATGAATAAGCAGAGGGATCATGATTCTTAAGCCGATTTGTCAGACCATTTATACAGCTGTATGGTTTGTAACTGTAATAATTAAGACAATAAAATAATCCAAAGGAGAAAAAAATGGTCAGTATTTCATTCTATATTTAAATACTTTGAAATCAGCATTGTTTGACGTAATCTCCCAAAATATTCTGCACACGATCTTCTGCATTGGGAATTATTAGGCTGACTAAAGCTTTTTTCAACGCATCTGAGCAAGTTGAAAACGTGCCATCAAGACGACCCTTTGGACAGCAGTCAACTTTAGACTGCCTTGGGAGACAATAGCTTACTATATAGAATAATGACACACACACACACACACACACACACACACACTAAGAGGTGCAAAAAAACCCAATTAGATTGAAGTGCATGGCATCTGATCGATTAAAGTCTCCCTAAACACTATCTAAATCCTTTACCTAACTGCATGTAGTTTTGTAAACGTTTACAATCTGTTTTTCGGGGTCAGGACTCCATAGAACCAACACCAGTGTTATGCCACACAAGACGTAATGCACCAGAACAAGTATACATTTTACATGAAGTGAACAGGCCCAGAAGAGTAGACGATATTACACAAACAATGCATGCAGTTGATGAATCGATGTGGTTTTGGGCTTTTAACTGCAAGTGTCTTCACACAGCCAACCTCATTGAAGTTTGAAATCCAACAAATCAGTTGAATTGCGGTTAAAAGACGAGGTGAGCCCCAGGAGGGACGTGTTGTGATGGAGGGCTGTGGCATCGTGTTTTAGACCCTTCTCACCGCTGACAGGCTCGCCGTGGTCATTGTACCGCTTCTTTAAAACACCACATTTATTTTATCTTGTAATAGTCTGCGCAATAATACGGCTGGTCTCTTTCAGCGCATCGTCTGTCGCTATGTGTGTTAAGCTTGGCGATAGTATTACTTGTTAAGAACGGGAGCTCACCTGATCCGGCGGCGGCCGCCATCTTTGTCATTGATCAGCGGGAGCGCGCACGGCCAGAGTACGCGGGCACTCGCGCTTCTCTCACGTGACCTGCTACTGCTGATGACGTGTTCATGACGATGAATGCAAACGTCTCGCTTGCGTGAAACTTAGATTTATTTTCCTTGTCTCATAAACATACATTATTTAAGTACAGAGCTATACGTGCTGCTCTACTGCATAGTAAAGCCCTGTCGTCAAAAAGTGAAAAAAAACCACAAAAAAAAAACGAATGTTGCCGAAACCCTCGTTGTAATTTTCCAATACCCCAGATTTACAAAAAATAACTGCTGAAGTCTGAATAGTTAACACTGTTGATGAGAGATCAAAGCACTTTGATCGCACAGTATCCTATTTAAATATGAATGCGTTACAATTAATGGGACATTGATTGTATTTATATTGCACTTTTATCCAAAGCGCTTTACAGTTGTCTCATATTCACCCAATCATGCACTGACGGCAGTGCCAACCATGCAAGGTAACAACCAACACGTCAGGAGCAGTTAGGGTTAGGTGGTGTCTTGCTCAGGGACACCTCCAAGAGCCCGGGGATCGAACCAGCAACCATCTGGTTGCCAGACTGCCAAACTGCTCTTACCTCCTCCGCAAAAGCTCATCTGGGTCGGTGGGGGAAGAAATGGGAAAAGGGGAGAGGAAAAGGAAAAAGGAGGAAAAAATGTGAAAAAGAGTTGGGAAGTCTTTATATAGGCCTACTGTAGTATTTTTGTTAAATAGGAAAATGTTATGTGCATTTCAGGAAGAGGAAGAGGGTATGCCGAGTCCAGGTGAACTCTGAACAGGTGGATCATGAGACTCTTGCGGAAGTTGGCGAGCGACTCAGCCGTCCTGACATGAGCCGGGAACTCATTCCACCACTGCGGAGCCAGAACCGTGAAGAGTTGGGACTTAGAAGAGCGATGTTTGGCTGTTTTTAGTGAAGGTGGTACCAGTCGTTTGGCTTGTTGTACAGCGGAGCGCTCGGGTTGGAGCGTAGGGTCTGAGTAATGTTTGGAGGTAGGTAGGGGTGGTTCCATTGACAGCCATGAAGGTCAGTACCAGAGTCTTGAATCGAATGCGAGCGATTACCGGAAGCCAGTGGAGGTTGCGGAAGAGGGGGGTTACATGGGAGAATGTGGAGATGCATGTTGCGATGTGGGTGTCTGAGGCGGGGAAGGAAAGAAACAGTTGGGTGTCATCTGCATAGCAGTGATAGGAGAACCCGTGGGATGTGATTACAGGGCCTAGAGATCTAGTGTATAAAGAGAACAGAAGGGGTCCTAGTACTGAGCCTTGGGGGGACAAGGGTGTCAAGGGTAGGGTTGGGTATCGTTTAGATTTATCCGATACCGGTGCCAAACCGATACTTTTAAAACGATACCGGTGCCAAAACGGTGCCAGAACCGATACCTTCTTTAAAAAGAGCAAACAACAACCAGTGTTAATTTCGTTAACGAAATGTTTGACGAAAAATATGCGTTAACGACCTTTTTCCCATGACTAAGACGTGACGTTGACGTGACGAAAACGGATCTTTGAAAATAAAAACTGTGACTAAATCAATTTTTACTTAAGTTGACGAGACGAGACGAAAATGTTAGTGGTGGACTAACGGACATTCAAAATTGAATTAATTATTAAAGAGTTTGATTCCAAAACGCGATAAGCGCCATTAAAAAAAAAAAAAAAGAATCGTTTCCGCAAAACGCGACAACCGGCTAGTTTCTCTGCATTATATTATTATATTATTATATTATTATATTATTATATTATTATATTATTCCCTTTCTTTCCAAACTGTGATAAACGCCACGACAGATTTTCAGCAGACTCAGATATATCCGCTCGGCCAATCACAGCGCGCCATTCCCGTGACTTAACTAGCCTAGTGACAGCTGTCAAGTCCTGTCAGAGACAACACACACATATCGTAAGAGATTTTAAGAGAAATTATTCATTGAATGAAATAATGAATAACTTTGATGGAACAGAGGAGCCGGTGGTTGTTTCTACAGTGGGAAAAAAACAAACCATCAAAAGATCATCATAGACGGGAGAATGTGAAGAAAATGCGACATTCGTGGCGGTGGTCGCTAGACCTTATTAAGACGCAGAAGCGCCTGGTCCACACACACACACACACACACACACACCAATAAGACGGACTGTAGTCACACTTATCAACTCATTGCTGGTGATCTTGATCAAAACGTCCAGTCTTTCTACGCTCATTCAAGTAAAGTTGAACAGGACCAGGCGCTTCTGCGTCTTATAACAGTTAATAAGTCCAGCAAGGAGGGGGGAGGGGGGCAGGCGCGCATTGTCGGGTTTTTATCAATCAGATGAATGCATCAAATCTTCGCGCAGTATGACGATCTATCTATCTATCTATATCTATCTATCTAATCACTAGAAGGATACCCGGTCTGTTGTTCACAGCAGTTCCGGTCATCTTGTTTTTTAAATGTGACTAAAACTAGACTAACATTTTATGAGTTTTCGTCGAAGAAAACTAGACTAAAATGTTCTGAGTTTCCGTCGACGAAAACTAGACTAAAACTAAGAAGGTTTTTAAACATTTGTTGCAGGTACTATTGTTCGCGTTTTTTGGGGTAAAATGCAGCCAGACTTTCGACCGTCGTGGTTTCGGCATTTTGCGGGTACTTGCTGTCACTGTCTGAATGAAATGTTTACTAAAGTTAGGTGTGGGTTGGGCAGCGTGACGTGAGCATCAGCGATGTTTCGTTTCGAGCACTAGAGGGCGCTGAAATGCAGTGGATATTTCAAATGGCATTTTAACTGCTGGCACCGAAATGAGGCACCGGAATATGCGTTTTGATTCGGTACGGTTAGTACCGGTTGTACGGGAACCGGTTCCATAGTGGTACCGGTTCTCGGTACCCATCCCTAGTCAAGGGTGCAGGGTCTGGACAGGGAGCCATTCCATGTGACCTGATAGGTGTGACCTGTCAGGTAGGAAGTGAACCAGGATAACGCAGTTCCAGCAATGCGAAGCTCTGATAGGATGGAGAGAAGAATCTGGTGGTTCACTGTGTCGAAAGTCAAGAAGGATGAGCATAGATGAGAGGGAAGAGCTTCTGGCGTCACAAAGGGACTCTGTTACTGCAAGCAGGGCCGTCTCTGTGGAGTGCGCGAAGCCTGACTGACGAGGGTCGAGCAGGTTGTTCTGGGAGAGATAGGATGATAGTTGGGTGGAGACAGCACGTTGTAGGGTTTTGCAGAGGAATGATAGGAGGGATACAGGTCTGTAGTTTCGGACGTCGGTGGTGTCTAGGGAGGGTTTCTTGAGGAGTGGCTTGATTCTGGCAGTCTTGAAGGGAGTCGGAAACAGGCCTGAATTGAGGGAGGTGTTAGTTAGGGTGGTGAGGAAGGGCAAGGTGTCGCCCGAAATATATTGGAGAAAGGAGGATGGAATTGGGACATGGGGGCAGGTGGTGGCGGCGTGCTTGGATGTCACAAGCTTGTTGACTTCTTCAGAGGAGAGGGGCGAAGGAGATTAAGCTGACAGGGGTGGGTGTAGGGGGAGGGAGGATAGCCGCAGGGGTGAAAGAGGAGGTGATGTCCTTCATCTTCTTTGTAAAGTAGGTGACAAAGTCATCAGCTGTGAGGGTGGAGGAGGGGGGGTGGAGTTGAGGAGGGAAGAGATCATGGAGAAAAGTTTCAGAGGGTTAAAGGCAGAACAGTTGGCAAGGTAGAAGGCAGATTTGGCTGCTGACACAGTAGAGGTGAAATCTGAGAGGGGGTGGAGGTAGTGAGAGAGATCATCAGCAGAGTCTGATTTCATGCATTTTCTCTCAGCTGCCAGCAGCTCTGCTCTACAAGCCCACAGAGCTTTGCACAACTATGGAGGGTGAGTGGAGGTGAGTGGACAAACCGAGTCCAAGGAGGAGGAGAGAGAGCATGTCAGAGTGGAGGAGGCTTCCTCTACTAACAGGAGGGAGAATCATTGTTTGGGTGGTAGTGAGGAGAGGACAGTTGCCAAGAGAGTAGAAGGAGAGAGAGTTTTAATGTTTCTGTGGGAGGTGATGATGTGAGGAGTAGTGGGGAGGGAGGTGGGAGATTTTAGGGGGATCGAGAAAGCAACAAAATGGTGGTCAGACACACGGAGGGGTTAACAGAGAGTGCCGAAGTGGTGCACAACCTTCTGAAGACAAGGTTGAGTTGGTTCCCAGCTCTGTGGGTGGAGGGAGAAGGGGTGAGCATCAGGCCAAACGTTTATCAATTCAGGTGATTGCAACTTCTCTGGCTGGATGTTGAAGTCACCCGGAATGACAATTGGGGTGCCATCTTCAGGAAAACAGCTGAGGAGAACATCCATCTCATCAAAGAAGTCGCCGAGGGGGCATGGTGGTGGGTAGTTCATGGCAATGTTGAGCTTGATTGGAAGGGTAGCAAACACAGCATGGAGTTCAAGTGCAGATCTGGTCAGGTGTTCCAGGGAAAGGACCTGGTATGACCACTATTCTCCAACGTCGCCCAGAGGGTCGGGGTGTGGGAGAAAGAGTAGGTAGTGGAGAGGGAGGCTGGAGTGGCAGTGTTTTCCGGGATGATCCAGGTCTCTGTGAGAGCCATGAAGTGGAGAGACTGGAGGGCGGTGTAGGCCAGAATGGTCTCCGTTTTCTTTACTCCCGATTGGCCACATCAAAGTCTGTGTCGGTTGAGATCATTGGGTAGAAGAGATTGGAGGGCATTTGGCAATATATCAGCATATTTTCCACAATACATTATGTCCAACCTTAATTTAAATACGGGAATTTCCCACAATGCCTTCCATCAAAGTCCATTCATGACACCTATATAATGATAATACAAAATATTTCTAATTAAAATAATATATTATTAAATATTATCATAAAATAATATAATAATGAAATAAACAGGACTCAGAGACTCAGACACATTAGACTATCGGCACAGGTAGTGGACAATACAACATGGCATTAGGGTTACAACAGGGGATCTCCCATTTACAAATGCATACAGACGTTTGCCAGTGCCGCCCCCCTGATGCCACCAGATGGCACCAGGAATCCGTTCCATTCAATGCAAGAAGATTTCCCACACTTTGCTACCAGCCCAATAGGACAAAGGGGGGTTTCCCACAATGCCTTCCATCAAAATCAATTCACAACCGCGGGTTAGGAATAATAATAATAATAATAATAATAATAATAATAATAATAATAATAATAATAATAATAATAATAATAATAATAATAATAATAATAATAATAATAATAATAATAATAATAATGATAATAGTAATAATAATAATAATAATAAGAAGAAGAAGAAGAAGAAGAAGAAGGCCACCAGGGGACCCACACTCTACAAGACATCTGAAAACTCTAAAAAAGATTTTTTAATTTGTTTTATTTGAGTAACACCTGGGGTTGTGCGTTGGAACGTAGGAATTTGCTGCTTAAATGTCACACCCTCCTTGTACTCTAAATACTTATCTAAACGTAAGGAATCCACAACACAAATATCGCAAAACTTTTTTATATCATACATATACTTACCTTCAACATCATTTTGGGTACTTACAGCTTATTAATTACCTTATACAAAATGTATGTCTATTCGACCTTAAGACACACTCCAGGATTTGATCAACACCGGCTGGGCCTTAACCCTGTCTCTTCAGAAACCATGGTCAGCTTGGCTGCCGTGAAGAGCATGTCTTGCGCTGCCAATCTCTGTGAGAGTGACTGATATCACTCTAGTTTAGAGAATCAACCCTAAAACCATATTAAAACCAAATTTAAAGTCAGACCCGAATATTAACTCAGACCTTGAACTCAGAATGATAAGAACCTTAAAGTCAGATATGTTAAACCCTTTATTGGAAAACCAAAAGACAAATAAATAATCCATTACCTACATGGAGTAATATTGGAATAGAGAGCTGCGGACGACTTGAAGTGCTGGACAGGGCATTGCTGGAACTGCGTTATCCTGGTTCACTTCCTACCTGACAGATCGCACCTATCAGCTCACGTGGAATGGCTCCCTGTCCAGACCCTGTACCCTTGACACTGGAGTCCCCCAAGGCTCAGTACTAGGACCCTTCTGTTCTCCTTATACGCTAGATCTCTAGGCCCTGTAATTACATCCCACGGCTTCTCCTGCTACTAAGATGACACCCAACTGTCCTCTGACACCCAAATCGCAACACACATCTCTAAATGCCTGGCTGACATCAGCAAATGGACAACCACCCGAAGCTTAACCTAGACAAGACTGAACTTCTCTTCATGCCGGGGAAATACTGCCCTCAGATGGACCTACTTGTCACTGTTGAGGACAACAAAGTCTCCCCTGCACCCACTGCAAGGAACCTTGGCGTGGTACTGGATGACCAGCTGTCCTGCAATGCCAACATCACCTTTATGGCCCAATCTTGTAGAATTGCTCTCTACAACATCCACAGGATCTGGCCCATCCTCACGCGTGAAGCAGCACAGATCTTGGTCCAAGCGCTCGTCATCACTCACCTCGACTACTCCAAATTTCTCCTGGCTGGACTCCTCGCCTCCGCAATCAAACCCTTAAAATGCATCCAGAACACAGCAGCGCACCTGGTGTTCAACTAAACAAAATTCTCCCATTCTCACCCCTCTCTTCCACGACCTCCACTGGCCCCCGGTAATCGCTCGCATTAAATTCAAGACACTGGTACTGGCTGTCAGCGGAACTACCCCTACCTACCTCCAAAAATGTGTCAGACCCTATGCCCCAGCCAGAGCGCTCCGATCAACAACTTCGGCTGGACGACTGTACCACCTTCACTAAAATCATCTCCCAATCAAGTCCCAACTCTTCTTTGTTCTGGCACCGCAGTGGTGGAATGAGCTCCCGGCTGATGTCAGGATGGCAGAATCGCTCATCAGCCTCCGGAAGAGACTCAAGACCCACCTGTTCTGAGTTCACCTGCATAACCCCCACACCCCTCCGCCTTCCTCTGCGAACCCTAGCACTAACTTGCAGAGGTGGGACCAAGTCATTTTTTTGCAAGTCACAAGTAAGTCTCAAGTCTTTGCACTCAAGTCCCAAGTCAAGTCCCAAGTCAAGACAGGCAAGTCCCGAGTCAAGTCCCAAGTCAAGACTGACAAGTCCCAAGTCAAGTCCCAAGTCCTAAACTTTGAGTTTCGAGTCCTAAACAAGTCATAATGCGCTCTTCACCAAATGTAATGCCATTTTAAGGGAGTCGTTTCTTGCCCTTAGGGGGCGGGGCTAGGGCTAGGGGGTGTCATAAAATCACTTTTGACCCATAATAATCTGGCCTGTAAAGCCCTTTGAGACTGTCTTGTGATTAAGGGCTATACAAATACAATTTAAAATGTTTTATTGAACATCTACATGAAAGCAGCAGAAGTTAAGAGGTAAAAGATACAAGGTAAGACAACTATTAGAGAATTGTGCAATGAGCGTGAACCATCCCTTTAAAACAAGTGCGACTGAACTTAAAAAAAAACAAGTAATCCAAACAAAGAAGCAGCATTTATCTTATTTTACAATTAAATTGTATTTTCATTCAAAAGGTATCAATGAAACCCCTCCCCCCTCATACCACACTAACCAATTCCTCTATTTTCTCTGTCCCTCTCTCTCTACTGATATATTCAGACACCTAAAAAATCCTGCGTAAAAGTTACAATCATTTATTATAAGGTACATCAAAACAATTGCTACTGACCTTCAAGTAGGCCTACAATTTGAACACTGGCCTGAATGTCTGAGAAAAACCATGCAGATCCCAGAGATGGGGAGACAAAACGTGATTCATGGAGGACTACGTGGTGGTGTGTGTGTGTGTGTGTGTGTCGTGTGATGTGTCGTGTGTGTGTGCAGAGAGAGAGAGAGAACGTGGAAATGCGATAAACCAGTTTCATTTACCCACAGGGTTGTGCTTTTTTCTGTTTATCTCAGGGCCCTAATGATGCATTGCATTTGCAAAAGACCAAATTGGCCAAAAGTCTGTCAGTTCATGGTCAGTGTCGAGTGTCAAGTCATCGGAGGAGTGTTCTCGAGAAAATCGCCCCGGTCCGAACGGGCACATCCCAACGGGCACTACACTCGATTATTAATTTCATATCAACTTGTTGGCAAAAACAATCTAATTTGTCAAACAATTCTAACGTTAATATTAGCCTCGACTTGCCGTTCTATGTGCAGCTTCAAATGTCGAACAAAGTTGGAAGTTGTTGCGTCTCCGTCTGTGGATTGTCGACCCGCACGTTTTGCATTACTGCAATTCGTTTTTTGTTGACCACCGCGTAGTTTTTATACGCAAATGAAATAATCTTTGGTATCATTTTTCCAATATTGCTCCGTCGTTCTGAATCATAACGTTAGTTCTTCATGGTTCTCTCGCGCAACTTGATCGGATGCTGTCTGTCGGATTGGTTTAAGGTGGATCTGGGAAATGAAGTGTCGATTCGCTGGAAATGTAGTTCATTCAGGAAATGAAGGGAAATGAATTGATTCGCGGCACACTTTTTAAATAACATTATTTTTTATCTTTGGGCTTGGGGGAAGGTATCAAGTCTTTTCAAGTCAAAAGGCTCAAGTCCAAGTGAAGTCACGAGTCATTGGTATTAAAGTCAAAGTCGAGTTGCAAGTCTTTTTTGATTTTGTCAAGTCGAGTCTAAAGTCATCAAATTTGTGACTCGAGTCTGACTCGAGTCCAAGTCATGTGACTCGAGTCCACACCTCTGCTAACTTGTGTGTTTGTACATCTTGCCATTACTAAAAGTACTTAGAATTGCTTAGCATATTATATTGAATTGTAATGTTCTTAGATGTTGGTAATGTGCTCAGAATGGCATGTCTGCTCTTATCCCAGCTATTTATTTGAGCTTTAAGCTTTAAGTCTTTTGAGCTTTTCTCTTCTAACACCATGTAATGTGTCTATACATTTGACAGTAGACTTACGTTAATGTTCACACCCACAAACTCTTTATTTCACCATCCCATTCCACTGACATCATCAAACAACGACTGTAACATAAGGTGACATCACCACAACTATACAATATGTTGCCAAATTGTCTTTGCTGACTGAATATCTTCAGCAGGGTCCCCCAGGTTTCCTTCTCCCCAGCCACACTCTATAGTTCCTCCTGGGGGATCCCGAGGTGTTCCCAGGCCAGATAGATATAGAATCCCCAGTTGGACATGCCCGGAAAACCTCTAAGGGGAGGCGCCCGGGGGGCATCCTAATCAGATGCCTGAACCACCTCAGCTGACGTGGAGGAGCAGCGGCTTTACTCCGAGCTCCCTCCGGATGTCTCCGGATGTCTGAGCTCCTCACCCTATCTCTAAGGCTGAGCCCAGCCACCTTGCGGAGGAAACTCATTTTGGCCGCTATCCAGTGATGGGAAGTAACGAAATACAAATACTTTGTTACTGTACTTATGTAGATTTTTCAGTTATCTGTACTTTCTTTTTTTGACAACTTTTTACTTTTACTCCCTACATTTAAACACTAATATCTGCACTTTCTACTCGTTACATTTTCAAAACGGGACTCGTTACTTTAGTTTTATTGCATTTGAGGGGAATTGTCGGCTTTTTTTTACGTCATTGCACGTCTTCCCAACATCAAGACCGATCTCAAGCTAAATGGATGGACAACAACACATAGAAGAGACTCTCGCTGCGTCCATCCGCGTTAGAGGAGCTCTCATGTCACGCATGTGACGTCAGACGTAACGACACGAAACAGACTTAAAAATAAAATACGAGAGCAACTTGTGAGTAGCGAGAACTAAACATGATGAACAAGAAGCCGATAATGAGACTCCGTGTCAGGGCAGCAACAGCAAGACACACACACACACACACACACACACACACACACACAAACACACCTAGTGTGTGTGTGCAGTGCACATGTGTGTGTGTTACAACTACTATGTATAATATGTCAGTAAACATCATACTATGACAAAAGTAAAAAATGTCCAAAGTTTCTAGTTCTGTTGCTGGCATTGAAAGTTGATGTTCTGCATTGGAGCCTCACGTTAAGAATTAAAATGGCTACTTTTTACTTTTGTACTTTGAGTACATTTCAGAGCCTGTACTTTTTACTTTTTACTTGAGTAAAGAAATTGTATCAGTATTTCAACTTTTACCAGAGTCGTTTTTTTATCTGTACTTCTGTAAAGGATGTGTATACTTTTGCCACCTCTGAAAATATGCATATTCATTTCCCATGCCATAGTGGATAAATGAAGAGCACAACAGTGACAAAGAGCAATGTAAATGTAATACAGTATCATCGTGATTGGTAATTATTTTGATATTTTTAGGAATTTGTGGATCTCAATCGTTTTTTACTGCTATATCTGAATTATTGTTGTAAATATTGTTTAAGGAAATGTTTATATTTACTGTCGCTTTTATTGTATTGGCATTACCCCTTGTAATGGTTTGGCCCAAGACTGATTTCCAACAGAATCATTTGTGTGATTTCTATGTAGAGGCGAAGTCACCCATCTACTATGTAGATGACAGCATAGACCTTGTTTTTTCCATCCACTTTGTTTTTCTTGTTCATGCTGAATACTTTCAGAAAGGCAGTAATAGAAGTAGAAATAAAGTTCCTAGTCCCTTTTATTATTATATTTATATTAATATGACGTGAGGTTCTGTTAGCTTTGAACAAAAACAGCCGGAAAAAGTTACTTTTTACTTTTTACTTTAAGTACATTTCAGAGCCTGTACTTTTTTACTTTTACTTGAGTAAAAAGTTTAATCAGTACTTCTACTTTTATCAAAGTCTTTTTTCCACAAGTATCTGTACTTTTACTTAAGTACAGAATGTGTGTACTTTTGCCACCTCTGCCGCTATCTTATCTTGCCTACATATTTGTATATTTGTATAACTGTACATTTGTAAATCCATTAGTTTATTTTTATTATTCTGTTGTTTTCCACATTGTTTTATTGTACTGTATTGCTATGCAACCTGGCAGAAGAATTTCCTTTGGGATTAATAAAGTTCTATTTCTATTCGTCTTCTGTATCCGCAATCTCATTCTTTCGGTCACTACCCAAAGCTTGTGACCATAGGTGAGGGTTGGAACGTAGATGGACCTGTAAATCGAGAGCTTTGCCTTCCGGCTCAGCTCCCTCTTCACCACAACGGACCGGTACAGCGCCCGCATTCCTGCAGACGCTGCACCAATCCGTCTGTCCATCTCCCGCTCCATTTTGCCCTCACTCGTGAACAAGACCCAGAGATACTTGAACTCCTTCGCTTGAGGCAGCAACTCATTCCCAACCCAGAGGGAACACTCCACCATTTTCCGGCAGAGAACCATGGCCTCAGACTTGGAGGTGCTGACTCTCATCCTGACCGCTTCACACTCGGCTGCAAACCGCCCCAGTGCATGCTGGAGGTCACGGTCTGATGTAGCCAACAGAATCACATTGTCTGCAAAGAGCAGAGATGCAATTCTGAGGTCCCCAAACCGGACACTCTCCTCACCTCGGCTGCGCCTTAAGATTCTGTCCGTGAAGATCACGAACAAAATCGGTGACAAGGGACAACCTTGGCGGAGTCCAACACCCACTGAGAACATGCTTGACTTTGTGCCGAGAATACGGACGCAGCTCGCACTTTGTTTGTACAAGGACCGAAAGGCACTTACCAACGGCCCCGGTACCCCATAGTACCCCCTATAGGATTCCCCGGGGGACACGGTCGTAAGCCTTCTCCAGGTCCACAAAGCACATGTAGACTGGATAGGCAAACTCCCATGCCCCCCCCAACAACCCTGTGAGGGTAAAGAGCTGGTCCACTGTTCCACGGCAAGGACGGAACCCGCATTGTTCCTCCTGAAGCTGAGGTTTGACAATCGGCCGGAGCCTCCTTTCCAGCACCCTGGAATAAACTTTCCCAGGGAGGCTGAGCAGTGTGATACCCCGATAATTGGAGCACACCCTTCGGTCCCCTTTTTTGAAAATGGGGACCACCACCCCGGTCTGCCATTCCACAGGTACTGTCCCCGACCTCCACGCAACATTGATTAGGCCTGTCAGCCACGACAGTCCGACAATGTCCAGAGCCTTCAGCATCTCAGGGCGAATCTCATCTACACCTGGCGCCTTGCCACTGAAGAGCTTTTTGACTACTTCAGCGACCTCTACCAAGGATATGGGTGAGACTTCAGTCTCCGCCTCTTCCACAGAGGACGTGCTGGCCAGGTTCAGAAGTTCCTCAAAGTGTTCTTTCCACCGCCTGACAATATCCTCAGTCAGGACTGAATATCTTATCTTACCGACTGTATATTTTTATACTTCTGTAGACTCACTGTAAACTTGTAAATCTGTTATATTATTTGTTATTATTCTACAGTTTATTTCTCTATTGTTTTATTCTATTGTTTTATTCTATAACCTGGCACAAGAACTTCCTTCGGGATCAATAAAGTTCTATCTTATCTTATTTTATGTAAAGCAGTGTCTAGAGTGAAGTTGAAAGCTGTGTGTTGCTGTGCAAGTCACATCACAGGTAAGAATGTTCTCTCCATCCAGGTCTAAGCAGTAGTCAGACACTTTATTGAACCAAAGATCCCAGCATGATGATGACCAACTCCTGTTAAAAAAACGCTGGAAGGTGAGCACAATGATGCATTTCAAAGGCATTATTTTAATAAGAACAAAAGCGAAATGGTGCTGATGCAGTGTGTATAGCCATCTCAAGAAAATATAGGATACTGCTGAGAATTGCAACAGTGACAGGAACATGTTTTGAATGCCACACATGCTCTACAAATAGAATAAATGTGATCTGTAAGGCAGCAGGGTCATCTACTGTGAACACAGCTGATGGGGAGGCAGCCATCAGTCCACAGGCAGAAAGTCCAGCTCCCGGCCCAGGTGCTTCTGTAGCCACGGCACCACGGTGAACAGGCTGATGTGGAAGTCACGAGCATCCGTGGCAGGAGGCTGAACCTCTTTCCTGCCCTGACTGCTGGTGCTACACAGGTCTAAATTGCCCCAGCTCAATACCCCTACCTAGAGGTCAGAGAGAGAAACACACCGGCTGTAAACATTATTACATTTACACTTAGTCGTTTAGTAGACATTGTGAAGCCTAACTACATCTAATTCGACCACATCTGTAGTGCAGCTACAGAAATCAGAAACCAAGTAATCACAGAGGTGTAATAGAACACAGGTGTTAATTATGGGCACTTGCATGCCTAAACCCAAAATTAACTTAAGATAGCCTACTGTTCTGTTGCACCTCTGTGAAAATGGCCTTTCGTTTACAACAATGACGAAAACTACTAACAGTAACCTAAACCTTAAAGTGTGTCTTTTCACCTACCTGAAAGTAGCGCATATTTCTCCGAAGGAACAGCGAGCCCCCGGAGTCTCCTAGAGTGGTCAAGCAGATCGTTTTCAGATTGGGCAAATGTCAGGATACGTGCGTTGCTGTGTGTGGAGAACTTAGCTCTGTGTGTGGAGAACTGAGCGATGCGTGTGGAGAACTGAGCGATGCGCGTGGAGAACTTACCGGTGCAGCTGACTGAGTTGCGGAACGTGGAGGAGCCGGCGGTGCAGAGGAAGCGCTCTGGTATGAACTCATCCAACGTCACATTTGTGGAGTCCTTCAGTAAGCTAGCAGCCTTTGAGATGCATGCTTGCCTCTGCAGGGGGTAAAGACACCAGAGCTCACTGGTATGCCCATGGGCAAAAGTTACATGGTTATGATTGTAATATTCATTGTCTTACGAAATGACAAGCCTTACGTCAATATGAATCATACAAAATATAGGGTAATCAAACAGTTGTACAGGCCTCTTATATACCAATTCCCAGGATCGGTATACACATGCTGCACAGATACTCATGTTTGTGTTTGTATAGTTGAACTAATTAACAAAGATAAGGACTGAGAGTGAGGTGCAATGTCAGGGTAACACCCACCTTTTCTGCAGTATGAATGAGTGTTTCCACGCGTGACTCTTTGTGCATGAAGGATGCTACATTTTCCGTGTGTGGTAGTAATGCATTTCCTACACACACACACACACACACACACACACACAGTTTGGTGCCTTGGGGTCATGGAAGGCTCTATATGAATCACATGTATTATTATTATTATTATTATTATTATTATTACTACACAGAGAGAAGTATGCTGAATAGGTTCAGGGTGAAATGTCAAGACGTCATCTCTTACTCTGCTGCTTGCAGGTGGATGAGACCTGCCTCAAGGCCCGGTTGGCTGCTGTAGTACAAGGCAGGCAGATAGGTCTGTGGGCCACAAACCAGTAGGGTTACATGATACACAACACATAGTGTTACATAATACATAACATGATACTACATGATCTGAGTCACAGAGACAACACAACAAAAGGAGCAGAGGGACTCACACACATATTAGGAACTTCCTCTGGTTTAAGCATGAAACTATGAATCTGTTCAGAGCTGACCAGTTCCCAGTCTCCTCTATGCATGATGTGATTTACTGGTATGGACAAACGTTTGACGGTCGAATGGGCTCCATGCGAGGCGGCCCTTTACCTGGCGTTCCAGGAGGGTGGGAGGCTGGTGTTCAGGTGCACCAGCGCCACATCGAAGTCATAGAACTCAGACACATTTCTGTGCTTTAGTCCTCTGATGTTGAAATTTTCATGGACGAAAATCTTACTGGCAATCTTTTGAATTTGTCCCCCTGCGAGGGTAGGTAGATGTTGCATTAGGTTTGGCATACTTGAATAGGTGAATAACATGACAATATATTACAATAATATGTCAATTGAGCACATGCATGAGTCAAGAGGTCCGGGATGAAGCGATGCTAACCGTGGTATATTATGATCTCTTCGCTCAGTTCCTTTGCGCCGGCAGACCTGGCAAAGCAGTGGGCCGCTGTCAGAATCCAGTTGTGGCTCACAATGGATCCGAAACATTCGCTCATGCCCATCAGGTTGGACCGGGGGATCTGGAGGCTGACATGCCACGGCCGGACTCCTGTGTTTGTTGGCTGATCATTGGCGGTCTCTTCCATGGCCACCCCACACTTGGTCACGGTCTTGATGTCTACATTTCCAAATAAATCCATTGGAAATTACTACTTTTGTATCTTATGAGACCTTCAACAACCAGATCAACACTTCTGATGACATTCTGCTCACTGGATGAATGCAGGTGAAAGCAATTCCACTAATCCACTATATATCTTAGGTGTCTAGCAGTGTATTTCTGTCCATGTGACGGACTGAGTCCGAAGTGTCTAGCGGTGTATTCCTGCTCAGGTGACGGGGATTCTGAGCTATGTCTTACGTTTCAAAATGTCTCAAATGGATAGGACATTAAAATAGTTGTTTAGAGGTGTATCCTTCTAGCTCTGCAACAGTACAAAGCCAGTAGAAAATCTGATGTGAATATAACGCAGATAGACAGGTTAATCTTTTGATGTGTGTATATTGGTAGAAACCTATCGCAGACTTTTTATTGCAAACATACAAAACAAGTACAGCAGTACTCATTGAGATGTGGAGCTGTGTATGCTATGCTATGTTTTGGTGTGTCTTCTTCTCGACCCGTACACCCACAGCTCAGCGTCGCTATACGGCCCCATGCAGACTGGGGGAAAACAAGGGAACATTTTGTTTTTTAAACAGGATGGTAGTCACATAAACTATTATCGGTATCGGTATCGGTGCATCCCTAGTTACAACTTGATACACTTCTATAGTTCATATGGTAGGTATTTCAAGAACACATTAAAATACCCACTTCCCCAATAATGGAATGGCCTCAGTCCGATCATGCAACATAAACAGGAAGTATGTGGGAGAAGGGGCAAACTGCGGTCAAATAGTCTTTTTTGCTTAGGAAGGTTCTTAACCGAGCTGGAAGTAGCAGCTCATGTGGCAGCCATGAGCTGCTACATGGTCTGTTGGAATTATCTACATGCAAAAGAAAGGTGCTTCAATGGTTCCTTACTTATTTGCTTTAGCATAGGATACACTGGACCTTCCTTTACGAAAGGAAAGGAGATAGTGGCATCCAACAATTTGTTGTGGCAGCCCAATTTGGCCATCTCGGAAACAAACGATCATCATGTAAACAATAACACTAATTGCGATTCATGTATGGGCGGATAGGATGATGAGTGTGAGCAACCTTTCTCAATGTGACAAGCATTTTGTTTCACTTTTGTGACTGGCTATATATATACGTTTGTCATCTAAGATGCGCTTTTTGTAGTCCATCTTTGGATCATTTTGGTTTCAGCGCAGCAGACCCACGTCCATAACATGCGCCTTATGAATTCTCCTTCACATCTTTCCCTGGCCTCATGATGGGCTTAAGGAAAAGTTAAAAAATTTTTTTTGACTATACAACCACAGCCAGGGTCTGGAAAATTAAGCCAATGCAGAAGTGCCTTAAACCTGCATTCTCTCTGCATTCTTTCTAATGGCCTACAGGGGGCTATACCACTGGTTGCAGAGAGAAGTCTGATTGTTTGGTAGCGGATGGGAATTTACTCACTCAGTAAACATGGTCTCAATCGCTTATTTCAAGTCTTATTCAATACAGCATGATATTAATTTAGTAAATGATTGTTATTATTATTATTATTATTATTATTGTTATTATCTATTAACCTAGCAATTATGAATGCTTGAAACCTGCTCTATTGTTATCTTTATGTACCACATCGATATATTGCTGTCTCTTTCAACAAATGTACTTTTTGTAAGTCGCTTTGGATAAAAGCGCCAAATGCCCTCAATGTGAATGTATTTAGAGCAAAATACAGGATAAAGCAGGGTATGCTTGAGGGACGTGGCTAGCGACCTGTCAATCAAGATCGAAAAAACACACCCCCCTCTCGTCACGTTTGTCCACAAACCAATGGGAGTCGCAAGGATGCTAACGGCCACTTCTTATGCTATACATTTTAAAGCTTTTAAACACTGTTTTTACATACCTATAACATACAGTAATGCAAAATAGCTGCCAGATATTGAAAGTTCAAGGAATGCTGAAAAAAGGGGCAAAAGCACTTACTCACAGTACATTACTTTGACACTTTTACAGCCAAAAAAACAAAAGTGGTCCAGGCGGACTGTTTGAGGCTTAGGTGTTAAAGGGTTAATAAAAGAGAATAATAAAGAATAATAAAACTTAAGAACAATACTTGAACGCTGCCTCGCAGCACTCAACTAAATATTAAGGGGCTGCACATCATTGTAACCTCATAAACATACACCTCTTTTTATCTTGCACAATATTAAAGATTATTTTAAAAACGATTTACTGTATTATGTATTCTTTTGAAAATCAAATAGAAATGAAACAGCACATTACTGATCATGGAGTTGAAGACTTCTCCCAGAGCTTTGTGGTCTTTCAGAATGAAGACATGCTTCTCTTTCTGCTTGTTAGAGGCCATTTCATTCAGCTGATGTTTGTTGACGCCTTTTCCAATGCCAAACACATAGACATCTGAGGAGAATGAAGTATAAAGTATCAAGTATAAAGTATGAAGTATCAAGTATAAAGTAGCGATCTGCATTTGAGTTGAAAGGCCATAGCGTACCTAGCAGTGTCTCTATGCTGTGGTCCTCGGACTTGCTCTTGTAGCCAAGCAGTGACCGTATTCTGGCGAGGGAGATCTGCGGACTCTCTCCGATGTTGGACCAACCTAGAGAGAGTTCCTTACATTACATTCTGTTAAACCATGGGTTGGCCGTTCATCATGTTCCAAATACAAGGAAAAGGCAAATTTCTGTTACAGAGTTTGAGTTCATGTGATTTTTACCATCTGTTATAATGACAATAACGTTCTGAGTCTCATTAAAATGACTGTCTCCTCTGAGCTTGAATATCGCCATCATCTCATTGACTCGCTGCAATCCGGCGAAAAGATTGGTCCCCGTCTTCTCCTTGTGAACTGCAGATAAAATAAATAAATTACAAATGTCTTGAACATGAACCAGGAGCACATGCAACACTTGGCCACGTCCGAGCACCACACAGATCACACGTGTTGGGATCGTCTTACCGTTGTGGTCAAACTGCCGTATTCTCTCTACGACAAGTCCTGCATGTGTACTGGTGTAGGTATCCATGATGTTCACAATGTCTACAGCCACACTGGCAAAAGATGTCACGTGGAACATTATCTGTACGTCAAAGCTGTCCAGCTGCAGGAGAGAAGTAGAGCAATATGGAGATTTTACTTGGGTTATTTTTGGTAGTAATGTGCCCTTCCAGGGCTGTGGAGGAATATTGGAATGAGAGAGTACAGGCCTTCCTGATGAGATATTGAGCTGAGAGAGGACAGACCTTCCTGATGAGATATTGAGTTGAGAGAGTACAGACCTTCCAGATGAGACTGATCGCAGCGTCTCTCGTGTCGTTGTAGTAATTGGTAACGCTGCCAGATGTGTCCAGTAAGATATAGATGTGCAGCCGACTATTGTCCTCCATGTCGATCGTTCGCCCGTAGGCTTCTTGAAGGACAGCGGTGGGGGGGTGGGGTTATTAGCCTAAACGATAACATAACTGCTGGAGGTCTTGAAGGTCACATGGTAACAAATGGCACTCACTGTTCTTTTGAGAATCTGGTGAAAGGGCATCCATAACGCCTGACAGGGAGCCGGTCATCATGGCTGCCACAGCACTAGGGCTGTCAAAACTGCTGTAGGCTGCATTGAAGATTGGGCTTATCAACAACAATAATAATGACCAACAACATCATCTCCATCACCACCATCGTCTCCGCTGTCTCTCCTCCCTACCCTGGCATCGTGGTGCTGAGCCGGTCCACTCCCTGCTAGAGAGACAGACCCGCTGGTTGGATCCCAGCAGGTCCAGACCCGCCTGGCACCGATAGCTCACCCTGTCCCCCACCTGGAACCGGGACCCTGACCTCAAGGCGCCTGGTGGGATCCCTGGGTCTTTGCAGGAATCAACTGATTTCAAATAAACCAAAGAAAAATAAAACATTTAGTGTATCACATTTTGTGATACACATTTGGACATGGAGCTCAAATAAAATGTTGTTAATAGGATTACAGTTCATCATTATTATTAACGCACCTTGTGTGTTTGGGTCAATGCATGCATGTTAAAAGCTGATTCTCTGTGTAGCACTAAACATGGCCCCAACTGGCACACTTATGCCGCATTTTTCCACTGCATAGTACCTGCTCCTTTTCCACTACAGATTTAGGACCCCCTTTAGTGCCCCCTCTGTGTAGCTGGATGCCACAGCGACACCGCTATTTAGCTGACTTTTTGTCATAGCAAGGAGACGAAAAGAGACCAAAAAACTAAATCACTTCAGCTATATACAATGTTAGGAGGTGAATATGCAGCATTTTCCAATAAGAATTGTGCCAGTGAAAAAGATGATGGATTCAACCCTCAACCTCATATAGCATCAGATTATGGTCCTTTTATTTAATTCTAATGGACTTTTTAATCATGTGTAAAGTAGTGTAGTGAATGGCAGTTGGCGGATGAGGTTTTTCTAATAGGTGTGTGTTTCTCAATGTGCATTTAGAGCATTCTTTATTACATTAATTTATGAGGTTGTTCGTTGTTTTTTTGGTTCAAAACTAAAATAAACTAACCGCCATGTTATGAATAGCAATCTACTGCAGTGCAAATAATATGAGCTTGTAGCGCTGACTATCAATATTAAAGATCAATACATATAACGGATAGCGACAATTATTCTATGAAAGAAGTTTACCACTATTAAGAGGACTGTGGGGAAACGTAATAAAGCTATTAAGTACCTGCGCCATAGAGGGTGATTAATGTGTGTTCATTTTTTATAATTGATGAATCAACATGAACATATTATTTTGACAACCTCAGCTTTCACGTCAGATTTTGGTACCATCTCAGCTGGCTTGGAACCTCGATTGAGCAGGTACTAAAATTGTAGGAGGGATCAGGTACTACACTGAACAAAAATATAAACGCAACACTTTTGTTTTAGCTACAATTCTTCATGAGTTGAAAGCAAAGATCTCAGACTTTTTCTATGTACACAAAAGGCCTATTTCTCTCCAATTTTGTTCACAAACTTGTTTAAATCTGTGTTAGTGAGCACTTCTCCTTTGCTGAGATAATCCATCCACCTGACAGGTGTGGCATATCAAGATGCTGATTAGACAGCATGATTATTGCACGGGTGTGCCTTAGGCTGGTCACAATAAAAGGCCACTCTAAAATGTGCACTTTTATCACACAATGCCACAGATGTCGCAAGTTTTGAGGGAGCGTGCAATTGGCATGCTGACTGCAGGAATGTCCACCAGAGCTGTTGCCCGTGAATTGAATGTTAATTTCTCTACCATAAGCCGTCTCCAAATTCGTTTCAGAGAATTTGGCAGTACATCCAACCGGCCTCACAACCGCAGACCACGTGTCACCACACCAGCCCAGGACCTCCACATCCGGCATCTTCACCTGCAAGATCGTCTGAGACCAGCCACCCGGACAGCTGATGCAACAATTGGTTTGCATAACCAAAGAATTTCTGCACAAACTGTCAGAAACCGTCTCAGGGAAGCTCATCTGCATGCTTGTCGTCCTCACCGGCGTCTTGACCTGACTGCAGTTCGTTCGTCGTAACCGACTTGGAGTGGGCAAATGCTCACCTTCGATGGCGTCTGGCACTTTGGAGAAGTGTTCTCTTCACGGATGAATCCCGGTTTTCACTGTACCGGGCGGATGGCAGACAGCGTGTATGGCGTCATGTGGGTGAGCGGTTTGCTGATGTCAACGTTGTGACTAGAGTGGTCCATGGTGGCGGTGAGGTTATGGTATGGGCAGGCATATGCTACGGACAACGAACACAGGTGCATTTTATTGATGGCATTGTGAATGCACAGAGATACCGTGACGAGATCCTGAGGCCCATTGTTGTGCCATTCATCCACCACCATCACCTCATGTTGCAGCATGATAATGCACGGCCCCGTGTTGCAAGGATCTGTACACAATTCCTGGAAGCTGAAAACATCCCAGTTCTTGCATGGCCTCCATATTCCCCGGACATGTCACCCATTGAGCATGTTTGGGATGCTCTGGATCGGCGTATACCACAGCGTGTTCCAGTTCCTGCCAATATCCAGCAACTTCACACAGCCATTGAAGAGGAGTGGACCAACATTCCGCAGGCCACAATCAACAACCTGATCAACTCCATGCGAAGGAGATGTGTTGCACTGCGTGAGGCAAATGGTGGTCACACCAGATATTGACTTTTCTGACCCCCCCTGCATATCTGTGAAATCCATACTTCAGTGCCTATAAATGACTCTTTTCAAGATAAAACTGCACATTTTAGAAGAGTGGCCTTTTATTATAACCAGCCTAAGGCACACCTGTGCAATAATCATGCCGTCTAATCAGCATCTTGATATGCCACACCTGTCAGGTGGATGGATTATCTCGGCAAAGGAGAAGTGCTCACTGACACAGATTTAAACACGTTTTTGAACAAAATTTGAGAAAAATAGCCCTTTTGTGGGCATAGAAAAAGTCTTAGATCTTTGCTTTCAACTCATGAAAAATTGGAGCTAAAACAAAAGTGTTTATATTTTTGTTCAGTGTAGATACCAGGTACCAGGTACCAGTATTTGTCTGGTGGAAAAGCACCCAAAGTGAGCCGAGTGGAGCCAGTACTATGCAGTGGAAAAGCTCCAACAACTTGTTTGTTACAGTTTAAGATAAGATAAGATAAAATAGAACTTTATTAATCCCAAAGGAAATTCTTGTGCCAGGTTGCATAGCAATACAATAAAACAATAGAGAAATCAACAGAATAATAAAGATAAACTAACTGGGCCATAGATACTAATATACTGATGAACACACTTGATTAAGTTCCCTCAACACACTCACTTGAATTTAAGTCATGCAGTCATCTATCCTACATTCACCATGAGGAACCAGGACACAAAGTGCATGCTGTACATGTGCTCAGGGTCATAATGGAACAACAAGTGATGAACAAAGTGTGATTCAATGTGCCCACTGGTCTCCAGTAGACACATTGAACGATTGAAACCATGTGGATTTAGCAGATTGATTCAACTCAGGTGAAATCCTAACTGAGTCGAGGGAAGGAATAAAGACACAGTGAGATTTGGAGTCTAGAACTCTCCACCCCTTCCTGATGTGGGCCTTCCTCACCGTCGTTGTTGCATGTAGGGTTGGTTCCGGTCCACTCTTGTGAAAGGGTGCAGGTCCTGTTTGCTGAGCCAGACAGGGTGAACCCTCCAAGGCAGGCAAAGCTCTGCATGGTCCCTGGACTGAACCACTGGTCCCTGGGCCAAAAGTTCCCGTTGTCTAGTTGGAGCTGGGCGGGGCACAACTTCTCTGGAGGAGGAAGAGTGCAGCGAGAGTCAGGGAGACATTACAACACATATGAAACCCATCTTCCTTGGCCAACAGCAATCCTTACCTTTACATGTTGCCCGTGACACTCGTCTGCCATTGGCTGATATCATGGCTGACCAGTCCCCATCGGCCTCACATAGCCTTTGGCTGACAGGGAATGGGTCGTATTCGTGGGAACAGTGATAAGTCAGCATACTCCCCTTCACCCCTCCCTAGAAATAGAACATTCATGTTCTGTCAAACTGACTCAATTCAATCCCATTATTACATATCCGTAAAAGTATGATACATTTTATTCACTGTTGATCCACATTTCCATATACATCATATTGATATAGAATTGTATAGCACTATATCTGAACAATATATTTGTTTGCAGAAAAAATATTATAATTATCGTTAATTATAACCCCAAAAGATTTTTAATCATTTATTTTATTATTATCTTGCTTCATTGTAGATGACTATCTCTTGATTGTAGATAATGGATTACTATCTATTCATATTAGATAATAGATTACTATCTCTTGATTGTAGATAAGAGATTACTATCTATTCATTGGAGATAATACAGTGTTGCTTGAAAGTATGTGAACCCCTTGAGCAGTTTAGAGTTTTCTGTTGTTTTACCATGATTTTCTTATTCTATCATCACCAGTTTTTTATATATGAAATGTCAGGGTTATGTTTATCAATTGCATGTACTGTACTTGTTTAGAGGGAATTGTGTGAGTAGCCAAAAAACTACATGAAACATGGAATTAATGTATGTGCAAAAGTAAGTGAACCCCCAGCTGCATTGGTAAAATCAAGTAGGTAATAGATTCAGGTGAAACACATTTGGGTGCTTAATTAATCAATTAAGCAGACCAATCAAATGAGACATCCTTAGGAAAAGGGTTGGGCAACACAGATTAAAAGAGAGAGGAAACCAACCAAACCAGGTGGTTTGTGTAGGTGTACCTACACAGATCAACAATGCCGAGAGAAAAGGAGATATCCAAGGACATCAGGAAGAAGCTACTGAGAGCCCATCAGTCTGGGGAAAACTATAAGACAATCTCCAAAAGATTCAAGCTCCATCCATCCACTGTAAGACAAATCATTTACAAATGGAGGGCATTCAACATGACCGCAATTCTGCCTAGAAGTGGATGCCCATCAAGAAGCACCAGAAAAATAATAAATCAGGTAAAGGCCAACCCACACATCACCTCTACAGAGTTGCAGACCTCTCTGACAGCATCTGGGGTAAATGCACGTGTCTACAATCAGACGAAAATTGAAAAGACATGACATTCATGGGAGGGTTGCTAGGAAGAAGACTCTGCTCTCAAGAAAGAACAACAGCTTGTTTCAACTTTGCCAGAGAACACTTGGACAAACCAGAGGCCTTCTGGAAGTCCATTCTCTGGACAGATGAGTCCAAGATAGAATTATTTAGTCACAATCAAAACCGCCTGTTACGATGTACTGGAGGACCCAAACGCAAGACCCAGACTCAGAGTACAGAAAAAAAGAGTATTTATTGGTAACGTGATGCGGGGATGGAACTGGAGTGCAGACAAAGGAACTGGCGGGAAGCGTGGCAGGTAGACGAGAGACAGGCAGGCAGGTAGGCGGGCAGGCAGGCAGGCAGGCAGGCAGGCAGGGAGAGGAGCGGGCTGGCTGGAGATGAGTCACAATCCTGGGATAGAGGAAAGACTTGGTTCCAATCCAACGGGAAAAACATGGGGCTATAATCTACTAGAACGACTTGCTAACCACACTGGCCGAAGCAACGATCTGGCGATGAGTGGGTGGAAAGCCGGGGCTCTTATCCTGTGGTTGATCGCAAATCGATGGCAGGTGTGAGCGCAGCGCAGGTGCAGCTGATGACGCTGGGGCAGCACCGGAGTCTGAAGCCACGGCCACCAACACACAGGGAAACCCCGGAGACACGTGGAAGCTGGGAAGCAACGTCATAGACGGGGAACGCCAAACAGCCACAGGGACGGGCAGATGGAAACCAGGAAGTGCAACGGCAGGACTCGTGGTCGGGGACAGAAGGCTGATGCAATCTCCGGGGATTTGACTAGGCAGGCAGGTCGGGGACAGGCAGGTCCGGTAACAGGGAATCAGGCAGAGGAATATTGGAAAGTCTTGCATGGGTAAGCGAAGATATAATCTGGCAGTGAGCGTGTGGAAAGGAGGAACTTAAATAGCGATTTGATTGTTAGAGAGAACATGTGGAGGTGATGTGGCGGAGTTGGTGGAGTTGCTTGATTGAAAGATTAACGGGGAGAATGGAAAAATTACAGAGTGAAGCGGATCATGACATATTCAGATAATAGATCTTTTCATTGGTAATGACTATCTCTTCATTGTATATAATAGATGACATTCTCTTCATTGTACTAAGCATATAGATTACAAGGCTTCTACCTCGGAGTAGGAGACATTGCCTCCTCTGATGGTCTCTGCAGTGGAGCAGTGGAGATCTTCATAGTAGTCATAGTAGTCTGCCTGCACTAGCCGGCACACTTGAACACACACACACACACACACACAAACACACACACACACACACGGTAAGTAGAAAGAAATTGTTGAATCAAATAAAAGCATGCATGATAGTACGACATCATTGTCATCATCAGACCTTATGCCTTTAAAACTAAAATTATGTATCAGATTATGAATATTGGTTTTGTGCTCTGACGTAAGTTGCCCAGCTCCACCTCAGCTTGCAATAACTTAAATACACATAAACTACATTGAAACAATAATGGATTTTAAATGACAACATCACACAACAGAGATAGATATATAGATAGATTGAATATTGATGATAAATAGATAACATCTGCATCAAAGACACAAAAGTGATATTCCATCCTACTCACCCTCTGTGAGGGACAGGAGCAGTAGTGTGCAGAACAGGGCCCCAGGAGACATCGTGTGACTGTGTTCAGCAGAGTAGCCTGCTGCTCTATTTGACTGACAGGGCGGTTGAGCAATTCAGGAAAGCCACATACTCTTTCACTTATGATTTCCCATAATTTCTATCCATTTCTGAGAATATCAAAAACAGGAGATTTTAAACCACTTCCTCAAAAGCTTAGTTCTACATTCTTGCCATTAAAATGCCTTGAAAGCTTTTTCATTTATTTGTCACTGTAGCATTGTGGCTGTGACAATAAGGTGGCTTTTTAGGGGCTCCTCCCCTCCAAGGTCACAAGCAGGTGGTGTTGAATAGTCCAGTTTACTTGTGTGGTAATGGCTGGTTTACTGTATGCACTGATTAGTCACTAAACCTCAGTTGTGCAGCCTCACCCACCCCAGGCTCTAACAGGACCAGGTGAGGTTTCTTAAACCACAAAACACACACAATCCACGGTCATAATTGATTGTTTATAAAATGACAGGCCAAGTTTGGGATGCTGTTTGGTTGATCTGTATCCACCTATTAGGAAGCGGAGACTGTTTTTATGGCTGCCAGTTGAGTACACTTTCTTGTATTGCTGACTTAACAGTGCCTGTTATGTAAAGTGGATTTCATTTTGGAAGCACCATAGCATCAGTCTGTTGGATGCATGATGCATGGCTGTGTTTTTCCTTACCTTTTTCTTAAAATACCTGGATGTGAAGTATAGATTGGCTTTTATTTCCCTTTTTTGTTTTCTTGTGTATTGTGTGTGTATTGTTATTTTGATGGATCCTGACAACAGGTGGAATGTCGTGATCGGAGAAGCACGGCCGTGAAGTTTCTAGAAAAATGACACGATACCAGGATCAACCAATTTGGGATCGCAAGGTAAGCTGTACTTACTTTACTATACAGCCCACTGTAGTCACATATTTTGAACAGGCATCAATAAAATAATTTGCATTACGAAACAAGGTTAATAAAGTTTATTACTGCTGCAAGCCGCCATGGAGTGCATGAAAAATACTACGCTGCGCGAAAATTCATATCAGATGTCGCTGCTGCACCACGATCCTGTGGCTCGCCTACGGTACCATCAGACCCAGTGTTGCCATAGATCCTGTGGCTCGGCTAAGGTACCACCAGACCCAGTGGCCACGGTACCACCAGACCTAGTGGTACCATAGACCTTGCGACTACAGTACTATGCCGACAAGAAGCAATCTGCGCTCCTAAGTCTGACAGAAGGACAAGCCATTATATCATTATATCATCATTCAGAAGTGTTTAGGTGGTACCGTCGCTGAGCCGCAGGGTCACCACTGGGTCTGACCCAGTAGTGCCATATATATATATATATATATATATATATGTCATAAGTTCTCTATTAAGTTATGTGGTGAAACTATGTGAGTGCATGTACTGTGTACGAACTATGTGTGCGTGTGTATGTGAGTGTGTGCATGGGGGGGGCACTTCCCGGCAGTACACTACAGGGCCATGTGACACTCAGCCCCCGCTTATTGCACATTCACATCCAGAACACTTGTTTGGTGAGTTTCACAAGAACGCCTCTAAAATTGAGAGATTTTTTTGGCCTATTCTTTTCTATTGGCCTGCATCCAAGTCATGTGAATATCAAGTTTCTTTCTGGGAAAAGAGAAGAAAGAAAGAAAAGAAAATGGCTGACATATCTTTTCGTCAAAGTGGGAAATGCTGTGTTTTAAGATAGTTTTTGAATTAAAATGTGTTTTGATAGAATTCCTAGATAGAAATGTGCATTTTATTTTCATCATCATATGAAATATGATGAATATACAGTTTATTAATTATTACGAGTATTCTTTCAGGTCTCGTCAGAAAATAGTTGGAATACAATGTTTTCTATTGTTTCTATGATGGTTGCTATGGATGCTACTATCTCTGAAAACAGAACAAAATTGATATTTTAAGATTCTGCATTAAAATGCATTTTAATACAGATATAGAACTTTGCATATTTAAAACCAATGTGTATGGGCGCATCAAAGGTTCCGTATTTGTCAATGAAAGAAGTCTCTTATCAAACAAATGCATTCTCACATTTATTCATGACAATTTAGAAGAAATAAGAGGCACAGCTGCATTCTGGTTGTTTGGTCCCTAGATGAGACTAATTGAAATATAAAATTTTTACATGCATTTCAGAAGGGCTGTCGTACACAGATTTCTGAAACTCCCCCACATCCTGAAAGCAGAGGGAATGAGGTAGTTGAAGAGAAAAGGTAGGAACAAGGAACTAAAAACAGAACAGAGTCCACAACATGACACAGCATGTTAACTTTGCTACTGCGTAATTTCGCTTATTTGGGGCTCCTCCAAGGACACAGGCATGTCGTGGTGTTGAAAAGTCTGGTTTATTACAAAGATTTTGGTGAATGACAGACAGAGCAGGTAGAATAAAGCTAGCAAAAGTAAGAACAGCCCTCCTTGTCTGAGATGGTTCTTGCTGACTACTCACTTTATCCCACTTCATCCTATTTTTATACTAGCTTTTATATATTTTTTATATTTCTCATTCCTGCTGGTCTTTTTTTTTTTTACTGTAAACGTTTTAATATTCTGATTCTGATCCCTCCAATTCATGTTATCTGTAGTATTCTTTTGCACATTCCGCTGAGCATCGCCACTTTTCATTTCACTGCATATGTGTATGTGACAAATAAAGTTATTGAATCTTGAATCTTGCAATGGAGTGTGGCCCTGTAGTGTAGTGCAGTGCAGGGTGGCCCTGTAGTGCAGTGCAATAGAGTATGGCCCTGTAGTGTAGAGCAGTGCAGTATGGCCCTGTTGTGCAGTGCAGTGCAGTGTGGTCCTGTAGTGCAGTGCAGTGCAGTGTGGCCCTGTAGTGCAGTGCAGTGCAGTGTGGCCCTGTAGTGTAGTGCAGTGCAGTGCAGTGTGGTGCAGTGCAGTGGAGCGCAGTGTTTGACCAGTTCATTGTGATCACATTTCTCAGTTACTGGTCCAGGATTGAAATGGCCCGGGGATGATAAAAACCAGTGCACACATAATGAAGGCCCTTGCGCCTTCACCACAGATATCCTGCTGCAGGTGGACCCAGGGCTGTGAGGCCAGGGCAGAGGGCCGTGGTGACCACCGTCTTTCCATTCAAGGGAGGCCAAACAGTACCTGCCCAGGGCCTCGATGACACTGTATGTCCCTGGCCATCACACCAGGTCTCTGCAGTGCTGTTTCAGCTCATTATTCACACTACTGCCCACTTAACCCTAATGTGCTCTTGGCACATTAGGGTTAAGTGGGCAGTGGTGTCATTCCAGCAGGAGTTTGACTGTGGAGAAAGCAGTCAGTTCCTCTGGAACTGACTGCTGACCTTTTAAGCCCAGCCACTCCGGAGATGCAGAGCTGAGAGTGGAAAGGATGTTTTCAGAGGCTTCTTTGAGGTCCTGCAGAGAGAGCTGGAGAGGTGTGTGAACCATTTGAATGCTTGTTCAGTTCCTCACAGTCAGAGTCAGTGTGTGGGGTTGGAACTGGATTGGAGACAGAGCAAGAGAGAGCAATGCTACAACATTGTCTCTTCCTCGGGTGAACAGAAGGTTGTAGTTGTACTGATGGAGATGGTCAGACTAGTTGTGTAGCCCAAGTGGTCTATGGCCTGTCCCATGATGCCCAGCCATCGCTAAGAGCCATCGCTTATGCCCAATATCATGTTATGAAGAGGAAAGCAGCATCAAATAAATAGATCCGCATTATCGCAGACACTTTCTTCCACTTACATTTTTTTTTGTTTGTGTCTCGGTCGTAAACATAGACTGATCATAAAGATCTGCCAACAGTGAGACTGCAGCAATTAGTCTTTTAACCATGTTTGACATTAAACAAGCTTGAGGATATTGGGTCCTGATTCACCACTCTCCAGCAATGATGCTGCTAATTTGCATGAAGTTAAAGCATTTTCAACTCTCCAAATCGCTCTATGGTGACCACCACTCCTCGTCACCAGCTCTCGTTGAAAATGCCCCCCCTGCGCCCCCGAATTGCCAATTGCCGCTGATCTGGCATAATACACAACTCGGTTGCTATATTTTCATGCCATCCTGTTGACTGTTAATAGAGGTCGTTTCCTGATATGAGTTGGTTTCAAAACATCCATGTCGTCTGACTCCAGGACCTAAGGGGGCACTGGCATGCAATGCCTTTGATGCAATGCCTTCGCTTCACTAACATTGTTCGCGAAGAGCTGTCTATGTCAATAAAGAGCTCCAGTTAATCTTCACCTGCCTCCCTGCCAGGGCAACAACAACAGGTCTGCAGCGCTTAATATTTCCACGGCGTCGTGCAGCTTCATGGAGGGTGAGAATTGCCCCCAAGCAGCGGAAACACAAGGTTTGTTTGTGGCCAGAGTACCTCTCCACTGGGCAGGAGGAGCTCATGCTCGGTGAGCATGAGCAAAACAACGACCCCTGAAAAGGGCCGTTGTTTTGGGTCTGCCAAGCAGCTGCTGCTGGACATCGCTAATGAGGACTGGGTAGCTTTGAGTGCTGAAAGAAAAGGGCAGCTCGACGCTGCCTTATATACACAGTGGTGTGTGGGGCCACATTGATGCATTGGTGCACCGTAGAATCTTCTGTGCTTGTGCGTGTGCACACAGGAGGAGCCCATAAGCGCCAGCCTACATGAAGTAGAACAGCCCTGACTCCGGCCCTGGATGGACACTGAGCTAAAATTAAATTGTTGGGGGGTAGTATTGAATGACCTACTGTATATATAGCAATATAAACACTGTAAACAATATAATCGCTACACATAAATTACTAGCACAAATTACGTAACATGCTAGCAGCTTTGCACAAACTCCCCAACATACCAGCAGCTTTTCGTGCACCCTCCCCAATATTTTAGTCGTTTTTAGAACAAACTCCCCAACATGCCAACAGATTATAGCATACCTTTTTAGCATTCTAGCAGCTTTTTAACAACAATCCCCCCGACCATGCTAGCAACATCGCAACAAACACCCCAACATGCCTAAGCCAGTTCACACAAACTCGCACTATACTCGCTACATAGATCGACAGTAATTCACATCACCATAGATACAAGTTACCATGTGCACGAGGATGCACGTCAACATAGATACAGTTCTCTGTGTATTCTATTGCCTGTTCAGGTTAGGAGAAAGAGAGAGAAGACGAGAGAGAGAAGAGAGGAGAGAGGAAGAGAGAGAAGAGAGAGAGAGAGAGAGGAGAGAGAGAGAGAGAGAGAGAGAGAGACGAGAGAGAGAGAGAGAGAGAGAGGAGAGAGAGAGAGAGAGAGAGAGAGAGAGAGAGAGAGAGAGAGAGAGAGAGAGCGGGACAGGCATGTCTGTCACTCAGCTCCCAAAATAGTAATCTGCAATGTACACCCACCCCCCCCCCCTCCCTCTCTCTTTATCTCTTTCCCTTCAACACACACAAACACACACACAACCCAGGCCGGGTGAGGGGCTCAGAGCTCAGTTAGGTGTTTGGGACAGGGAGGGACCTGGTCTAGAAAGCTTTAGGAGCCTGGGAACCAACAGAGATACCAGCGGAGACCAGGAGAGACCAGCATACAGGTGTTACACTGGAATATAGGTGTGTTCTCTGGGATACAGGTGTGTGTTTTTAATTTCTGTCTCATAGCCAACATGCTCTGTTCTGCCCCCTCTCTCTGTCTCTCTCTCTCTCTCTCTCTATCCATCTGACAGATGAATAAAGAGAAAACCACTGTTCGTTATCTATATACATAGTCACTATAGAGTGAATAGAGTGATAGATGAGTAGTATAGGGATAGTATGGTGATATAGTCATAGTACAGTGATAGAGGAGTGATATTGTCATAGTATAGTTATAGAGTAGTATAGGGATAGTATGGTGATATTGTCATAGTATAGTGATAGAGGAGTGATATTGTCATAGTATAGTTATAGAGTAGTATAGGGATAGTATGGTGATATTGTCATAGTATAGTGATATCAGAGTGATATTGTGATAGAGGAGTGATGTAGTCATAGTATAGTGATATTGTGATAGAGTGATATTGTCATAAAGGAGTTTTATAGTCATAGTATAGTGATATTGTGATAGGAGAGTGATATTGTGATAGTATAGTGATCTACTATAGTTAGTGATGAGTTGTGAGGAGGGGCCCGGGGGGGGGAGGTATTTCCTCAGTGCCCATCGCTGTCCTGAGGTCGACCAAAAGCCACATCACTGCAGCAACAACAACTTCAACCTTCCACCACACAAAGTAGCCCCTGCCACCTCCCACTCCTCCTGCTGTGACTCCTCCTGCTGTGACTCCTCCTGTCAGACCAGGAGAAGAGAAGAGCAGCAGGCACCAGGAGGACCTGGGGAGAGGAAAGGAGGGGAGGAGCAGGGAGGAGTTGGGGAGAGGAGAGGAGGGGAGGAGCAGGCACCCGGAGGACCAGGGGAGCGGAGAAGAGGGGAGGAGGGAGGAGGTGCTGTAGACTATCTTGAGCTCCACTCCAGCTGCTTCTCCCCATGCCGTCCAGAGGAGGAGGAGGAGGAGGAGGAGGAGGAGGAGGACTGTTACAGCGACTGGTCAGAGGAGGACCTCTCATTGCATTTCTCCCCCTCCATCATCCTCCTCTCCGATGACGAGGAGTCAGACAGAGAGACAGGGGAGACTCAGGTACTCTTGTGTTCATAAAATACAAAGAGGCTGTATGTGTGTTGTGTGTGTGGTGTGTGGTGTGTGTTGGTGTGTGTGTGTGTGTGGTGTGTGGTGTGTGTGTGTGTGTGTGTGTGTGTGTGTGTGTGTGTGTGTGTGTGTGTGTGTGTGTGTGTGTGTGTGTGTGTGTGTGTGTGTTTGGTGTGTGTGTGTGATGGTTGAGACCAAGACGATGCGGCAATCATTATATCAATTGCCTAAAATAGAAATGGAAGGTTTCGATAGGCATATTTCAACAAGATTTGCAAATTTTGAGGACAAATTCATTGTAGGCAGCATGTTTATGTTCCTCAACAGAATGAAGCTATTGTAGTTCTAAAAGTATCAAAACAATGGGGAGCTGTGCAGTTTCAAACTGCTTTGGTCTTTCTGAGACCAGTTCACCCGAGAGCAACTCAAGACTCCAACAACACTTATCTATCTATCTATCAATCTATATACAGTAGATAGATAGATGAAAGGATGTATAGATATAGACAGTATGTTGGATAATCAATGATTAGCTGTGCGTTAAATGGTTTTAAGTTGCGGTGTGGAGGTGAAAGTGCCCGATGCGTGGCGACATTTTCCCACGTATACTGTGGTCATTTGCCAACAATATAAAATAAAAGCATTGACATTTTTTGAGCAAGGTCAACATCTTCTTGCAGTTTTTCTGCAAATCTATCTTCGCCGAATAGTTTGAAAGAAATTGTTCAAATCAGCCGTTGGTGTTTTTCCATCTCGGTCATTTGATAACTCTGCTGTAGTTGATAACAAGTAAGCTTTGACAGCTGTGTTAGTTAATGTTTGCTATGGTTACAATTTGGGTAGCAGATTAATTTAGAACGGTGATTAACTTGAGCTGAACTACTTTGTGCAATACAAGGTTTTATTCTGTTGGTCTGGGTGGAACACCCTTCTCTGATTGGCCGACAGGAGTGCGTTTAAACCGTGTATTGCACACGTAGTTCAGCTCAAGTTTAATCACTTCTAAATTCATCCACTAGCCAACTTTGTAACCATAGCAACATCAAATAACACAGCTGTCCAAAGTTTACTCGCTATCAACTGCAGCAGCACAGCTGAGTTAAACAACTTAATAAACTAGCATAATAATAATTTTTAATTATTATTGTTAGTTTTAACTTAATAAACAATTTATTCGGGAAGTACAACAATTTAGAAGAATGGGATACTTGGAGGAGTGATAAGAATGGGTACAGTGTAATCCGCTTATAGTGAATCACGGATATAGTGATCAACCGCTTTATATGATCACAGAGCCTGGGACAGGAATCGTTCCTATACAAACACTGTTTAAATACTTCGCTTATAGCGATCAAGCAGTCCAGTTATAGTGATCATTTTGGGTCCTTTTATACATAACATATGTGGGAGAAATTAATAATGTAACGAACACCGCAGAGGAGCAGGCAGAGAGGAGGCGGACGCGGAATATAATTAACCTTTTTAATGAAACCAAGAACAAAGAACCACTTGAATCACTCGAACTCCTGAACTAAACTCAACCGCCATGGCAACACCCACGTACACACAAAACTTCCCATAATCCCTCGGGGCCCTTTACGTCATCTAGCGGCTGTATGGTGGCCACGCCCCCCCCCCCTGGCCACTACAATAAATTACGGTCATTTATAGCGGCTCGCGCGTGCACGTCTTCAATGGCTGGTGAGCGCTGGTGCTGCAGCACATTGCTCACCATGTCGGGTAAAAGAAAGTCACTTTCTCTCAACGAAAAACGGAGACTCGTCGAAGCTTATGACAAACTGCCACAAACGACCCAACGAGATGATTTATAGCTACACAGTGCAATGCTGTAATTTAATTTGCTATTTGAATCGTGTTTCAAACAGCTGTACTGTAACGTTAATGTACGTACTGTACAGTATTTTTCAGTTAACTTTCTGTAATATAATCCAGTAAATAGGAAAGCTGTCGGTTTCATTACTTTATACATGTATTAATGTATTATATATACAAATGTCAATTGGATGGCAATCTGCATACAAAATAAAGAAAATTTGAAAATTTCGGTTATAGTAATCAACCGCTTATTGTGATCAATTTGACCCGGACAAACGTGATCACTATAAGCGGATTACACTGTAATACTTAACGAGTAACGCCAATGGAGCCATAACCTTGGCTTACGTCACCCCGTGATTTTTACCGCTACGAACCTGCTTGGTTGTAAAAGGAACTTATTCCTTGTTACTTGTTATCAATGGTAAGATCTGCTTTTAAGGCATGACGGGAAGGCGAAGAACCACCCAATGCGACGGCACTTTGCCTCCACATGGGGCCTATCGCACACCTACTCATTGATTATCCCTTGCATAACGCACACCTGCCGGCCCAGAGTATTCACCAAGATCATATCGAAAATAAGATATAATGGCAACAATATAAGAACAAGAGTTATGTTTTTTTCCACAGAACAAAGAGGAGGGGCCTAGGGGAAAGGGCGGGTTTGAAGTGGCAGCCAATCAGCTGCCCGCTCAGTCAACATGTCATCGGCCAGAGATGTTTCTACGGCAACACAGCATGCCTGCATACTACCAGCGCAGGTTAGCGCCCAGCGAGGAGGAGGGGCCTAGGGGGTACCGGGGCCTGTTGACCGCAGCCAGATCAGGTACACCCACCATGCTACCGTTGGCCTAGCATACACCCACCATGCTGCCGTTAGCCTAGCATACACCCACCATGCTACCGTTAGCGCATACACCCACCATGCTGCCGTTAGCCTAGCATATGTTGCCGTTAGCCTAGCATACACCCACCATGCTGCCGTTAGCCTAGCATACATCCACCATGCTACCGTTAACCTAGCATACACCCACCATGCTACCGTTAGCCTAGCATACACCCACCATGCTGCTGTTAGCCTAGCATACACCCACCATGCTGCTGTTTGCTATCTACCACCATCTTACAGTAAGCTACCACTATGCTCCTGTTAGCTTATCTACAACCATGCTACTGTTAGCTGGCTACCATCATGCTACTCAATAGCATATTATTGCTCTCAACACCATTAAAAACAGAAAGATATGATAAGGGATTTGTTAGACCTGTTAAGGAACCCAACTCTAGCTAGCTACTACCATGCTACTATTAGCTAACATTCTTTAAAGGAGACATATTATACCACCAGGTGTGAGCGTGATTAACCATTCCAAACCATCTGGTTTCATCTCCGGTTTTTGACATCACAAGTGGGCGTCCACCTAGAAGTATGCTGAATGGTCAGCCTACAAACTGATACAGTGGACTGTGGCGACTGGTAGGCATACATCTGGGTGGACGTTCCTACTTGTGATGTCAAAAACCGGAGGTTCTAAAACCGCTTGGAAGGGCTATATATTACATTATACCTGGTGGTATAATAGGTCTCCTTTAACTCTTCTTGTGTCCTAGAGTTCTTGGGACCAGGTAGTAACAGTAAACCGAGGCTCCAGAAGTCGTTGTCTTTGGACGAAACCAAAACCAAAATGGCGTCCTGCCTCATCAAGACAGTTCTGTCCAAGAAGATGCAGGGAGAGAGAGGACCGGCCCAGTCTGCCAGCACTCTGGTCCCAAACCCACCAAAACAACCAAACCCACCAAAACAACCAAACCCACCAAAACAACCAAACCAACCCAATTTACCAAAGCACCCAAACCAACTAAACCAACCAAACTACGCAAACCCACCAAAGCACCTAAACCCACCAATGTGTCGGCATGGAGTGGGAGGGACCAGCTCGGGTCAAGCTGGACCGGTCCATGTGGTGAGAGACATCAAGAGTCAGATTCAAACCACGGGCCGCCTCTCCTTCACCAACACCTCCACTGCAGCAACACGCCACTGCGCTATTGGCCAGAACCAGATAACATACAAGGTGATTGGAGCCGAGGACAGCCCCCCACCCAGCTACCAGCAGGCTGTGGGGGTCAAGGGTCACAAGGGCACCAAGGAGGTCACAAGGGGACATCCAGTGACCACCCAAGGTCATGCTACCATAGCAACAGCTCTCCACCAATCACAGGAGAGAACCGAGAGCCGCAGGTTCCGTTACTGCCCTCCAATCAAGATCCAGGCGCCAGCCAATCAGACGGAGCAGCTCGGGGCACTCACCTACGGGGAGGGGCAGAGGTCCGAGAGGGTCGACAGTTCGATTCCCCAGCAGAGATCAGATCCTAGCAGCCATTCACCCTCCAACCCCAGTTCTCAGGCTCCGCTCCCTGCCTACCACTACACCCCCAACCTCCTGACAGGGTACGCCCTCCATCCGGAACTCCCCCACACCCCCGCTGTGGTCTCCTCCTCCTCCCACCAGGAGGAGAGAGGACGAGGAGCTCCTCCCAACCATCCAGAGGGCTACGAGGGCTTCATCAGTACCTCCACCCAGATGACCTCCACGCAGAACACCTCCGCCCAGTTCACCTCCTTCCAGAACACGTCCTCCCAGAACACCTCCACCCAGAACACCACCATCCAGAGCACCTCCACTCAGTTCACCTCCACCCCGATCACCTCTGCCAAGAACACCTCCATGCAGTACACCCCCACACAGAACACCTCCGCCCAGAACATCTCCGCCCAGAACATCTGCACTCACAAAGCCATCCACAATCTGGAGCCAACACACCAACAACAACTACACCACCATCAGCTGCTTCAGCAGCAGCAGTTGGTGTGTCACCTGCAGGCGTTCTGGCCCGGAGGTCTGGTTGGCATGGCAGGGCAGTCCTTAACCCTGGCCATGGCCACCCACCGGCAGCTCAAAACCCTGTTTGATCCAGAAACAGGCCAATATGTGGAAGTCCTCCTCCCCTTGGCTAACTACTCCACCGGGATGATACCTGTAGGCTCCACCCCCAGTATGATGCATGTAGGCTCTGCCCCCAGTATGATGCCTGTAGGCTCCACCCCCAGTATGATGCCCGTAGGCTCCACCCCCAGTATGATACCTGTAGGCTCCAACCCCAGTATGATACCTGTAGGCTCCGCCCCCAGTATGATACCTGTAGGCTCTGCCCCCAGTATGATACCTGTAGGCTCCACCCCCAGTATGATGCCTGTAGGCTCTGCTCTCAGTATGATACCGATAACCCCAGGACCCAGTATGATCCCTGTCGGCTACACCCCCATACAATTCGGCCCCACCCCCATGTATGTAGGCTCCGCCCAAAATATGATACCTGTAGGCTGTAGAATGTCATATCATCCCATGCCTACACTCTCCTCAAACTACCCCACCCTTTACTGTGCACACACAGACACACACCCTGCCCTGTAACACACACACACATTCCCTACCCCCGTAACACACACACACACACACACACACACACACACACACACACACACACACACACACACACACACACACTCTGAGCCATAATACATACACACAGTCAACCTCACACACCCTGCCCGTAACACATACATACACCCCGCCCTGTAAGACACACACACACACACACACACACACACAATATTGTCAATACCCCTGACGAAATTAGTAACACAAACACGCACAAACACATGAATATAACGCACGCCCTGGCTTTCTTTCAGTCCTCGTCTGTGTCTGACCTTGGGCTGACTTGCTGACAGCCCCCCCCCCACTCCTTGTGACCAAACTACGGCATATTTACAAAAATGTGTCCCACGTACTCCCTCGACCCGAGTAGTTTGCACTCTCTCTTGCTCTGTCTGTCTGTCTGTCTGTCTCTCTCTCTCTCTCTCTCGCGCTCTCTCTCTCTGTCTGTCTGTCTGTCCACTAACTCTCTGTTCCAGTGCTCCCGAGGGGTCTTTGGCTAAGGTGTCCACGTGTCTGAATGTGGGAACCAAGCACCTCATGAACACCAGACACCTCCAACCACTCAGCTAGCTGGACATCAGTGTCCTCCCTCAACAGGTCAATATTGTTTTGCTCAAACATTTGTGGGTATTTGGAGGATCGCAATAAGAGTGCAATGGAAAACTATGACCCTTATGTATGCCTCTGCAGCTGCAATTGGCCATTACCTTCCAGCCGCTGAATGCAACGGGGATTATCCACGGCCACATCATGTTGGTCCACCAGCCAGACCAACCGATAAGGGTCAAACTCATTGACCTTGGGTTGACCCCCGTCTCCCATGCAGCACTCAGTACTCACCTGCAGTACAGGTGAGTACCAAAGCCTGGTGTATGTGTCCTTGTTACCAGAAATGTTATTTATGGGAAATGTCACAGGGTTCTGATGCATCTCATATAGTACTGTGCTAACGTGACTAGGGCTGCGTACCTGAAGTAGGGGTACCGGCCAAATTACGTCGGTATTACCAAGTATCGATTCACGTTAAATAAGTCTGTGCCAAATTTCGGTCCTGAGAGCGCATCTGGGTGAGAGTGGGCTGGGTGTGGGGGGAGTATACGTTAGAGAGAAAGAGGGAGCACATTACGTGACGGTACTATTTGTGAATTCCTCCTCCCCCCTCAGGGCCCCAGAGGAGGTCTTGGGTCTATCACATGGGCCATCGATATCTGGTCCTTTGGCTGCGTCGCCAAGATGAATATGAACTGGTCAGTGAAACTAAACCACAGTCTCCTGGTTGTAGAGTAAACACACACACACACCTGTCGAGCTCTGTGGAGACGTAGTGTAGAGTGTCGGCTAATGTGTTGCTGCGTGGTCTCTCCATGGACACACCATGTCCCCTCTGACCACGGGCTAGCCAACCCATCAAGGCTCGCTGGTATTCCACCAGGGACCTGGGCTCTCCACACCATGGTTGTTGCCTCAAGGCCTATTTTACATGTTTTTCTATGACCAATATAATAATTCCAAATATTGGTTGTTTTAGACTCCACAGGACTTCAACCAAACAGGTATGGAGCAGGACAGACCCCACCCCCGCCGCCCCCCTGGACGACCTCATCGATGTTCTACCTTTGGTAGATCTTTTAAATAATCGTTGACAAATCACTGTAATATTACAGAAATACGATTGAGATGTGGCTGCGATTACAATTGAATTTCCAAATGCAGTTCTTTCCAGAGGAAGACAAGGAGGTCCTGAAGGAACTCATAGCTCTCCTGAAAGGGATGCTGGCACGCTGGACTAAGAAGGACCCCCAGAGACTTTCTGCAGCATCCCTCCATGTCTCTGCTGCCAGCGTACTGTGGCCACAGCTTGTGAGCGTTCATACAGTCACTCAGTGGATCTGAAAGTGTGCGAGACATAGGAAAATGGAGATTGTACTTTTTTGTTTTGTCAATGTACATTCCTTATTAGAGCAACATACAGTACATCTTGTCTCTACTGACTGAATGTGGCTGTGGTTTCTCCTACACTGTGTCAGAAGGTGACTTCTGCTGTGATTCAGAAGACAGCTCCTCAACCACCCAACATGAGATGAGCACCCACAACCGGTCTGACGATTGGCCTGGATGTGTTTCAAGAAACACTAGTCTGGGTGATCATGAGGATGGACAGTGGGTGGAGGAGCAAGAGGAGAACCTACATGACCTCAATCATAGGGAAGAGGAGGTGTATTCCCCATAAGAAGAGGGAAGAGGAAGGGAAGACTATGGAGTACTTCAGAGGGGGAGGAAGAGAGGGCCTGCTCAACCAGATGCCTCTTCTCAATACATAACTCTGGGTGGAGGAGCAGGAGGGGCTGGCTGGTAGTTCCTCTCACCACCCTATGGAGTCCTTCACAGGAGAAGGAGAGTGGAATGCAGGAGGAGAGAGGGAAGGGTGTAGGAGCGCAGGAAGTGGCCAAACAGAGTCGTTTCCGGGTGGACCACTGGCTAGATCACCCTCCGGGCTGAAAACGCTACCTAGTGTTTTCTGCTTCCCGCTTGTACACAGAGATTCATGTTATCTGAGGTGCTCACGTAAGACTTCCCTGTGACTCTCTCTGCTCATACACTGCTCCCGTAGTGACACTGCCACCTACTGGATTCATTGGTGCTACTGCCTAACAATGACACTGGCATTGAATAACTATATCCTAATTTCTAACTACAATGAACACTATGAACACTTTCTTCCCATAAACCAATTTAAACACATAGGAAACATGTAAACTCTCCCTTAACTTGCACTACATTCAATAAATAATTCTGTTTAATAACATACACGCCACACACCATCAGTCATTATCAATCACAACCACTGTTAGTGCTTCATGACAATGGGCGCTAATAATGTAATTGTATAATTTGTATGTGGAATACAATATGGAATAATGTTATGTAATACCCCCAGATATAGTATTACCACAGTGAGCATTTGGTAAATTAGTTATAAAAAATTTTTTTGCCTGCATGATCGTATATGAAAAGTATTCCCAGTTATGTAGGTCAAACTGTACTTTATGCTAATGAGCTGCACACACTTCTACGGTGAATATTTTGTTTCCTGATTTGAACTTGCCTAGCCAGATTATATTGTAGAAACTAATCCAGGGATTGGAGATTTAAATGTGAATAAACCCACTCTCTACTTAACCCCACTGCAGGCAAGCCTAAATTAACACAATATACCCTCCTGGATATCAAGCAGCCAGAGATATGACAATAAGCGGGATTAGCAGAAATTCAATCATGAAAGAGGATTCGTCTGTCACTATGTATTCCAGTACATATTACATTCTGTGTGTACAACATCAAAGGGGACAATAAATCAAACACATTTATTTGTTGTGATTTATTCAGTTATTTGCGGTACGATTTGAGGAGATAAAAAAAAATTTTCTTGAATTTCTTGAATCTAGACAACCTACTCCAACTGAACTCCACCCGCTGGCTCCATCCTGCTTCACTGACCTCCCCTGACCCACAAACCTTCTCCAAGGAGGAGTTGGCCGTAGGAGGTTGGCAACGACATCTGATTGCCATGGATGTAGATGATCTGACAATACTGTTCAACTTCACAATAATGCAGAGGTATCTGTCAAATGAGTGTCATCTGATAGCATTGATCACATGAATAACATTCAGCCACGAGATGTCGCTCTCCCTCCCCCTTCCAGTCCATTCCAGTGGTTACCATGTCCTTACACAACTTGCAGGTTTCACGGTGGAGTGGAGGGAGCCTCAGACAGACTCATATGTCATGTCAGGTGATGAATTATTCATGGGAGAGTAATGGATTAATTTAGAAACGAGCATCAGAGGGTAATCACAGTGGCTCTCTGTGACAGCGGGTTTGTCGATGCTTTAGCCAAGTGTCGGAAAATTGTTGAACATTTCAAACACAGTCCAGCAAACATAGCAGAGCTGAAAATTCAACAAGCCTCTCATGGGCAAGAAGAGGAGTCACTCATCCAGGATGTACTAACGTGCTGGAATTCAACTCTTGAGATGATAAAGTGGGTCCAACACAACAAAGACCCACTGAAGGCAACGCTGGTGCAGCAGAAGCACAAGTTAACCATGCTAACCTCAGCTGAATATGGCAGGCAACAAGTTGGAAACACTGCTGGAGCCATCCAGTTAAGGTGATTTCCCTATCCTCTTCAATTTTAATTTATGACGAATCCAATTAGTATGATAGATGATTGTATTTTAGAAATAATTTGAGGCCTATCCCCTAAATGGGTGTTATCTGAATGAAAAGTGTAATCATTATTTCTGTTAGACTTGTGTGTTTGTAGGTACGTCACTGAGCTCCCGGGTGGTGACAAATACTGTATGTGTCCTGCTCTGTGGTGCTGCCTGCACTCTGCCACCTCTTGCGTACAGTGGAGGCCTCAGATGTTGACCCTGCCTATGTAGTGCACCACAGCCCTCCCTAGAGGAAATGGAATCTGAGCCACCAAAGAAGAAGATGGCCCTCCGACTGATGGAGTTAGAGTCTGATGATGAGGCACCGTCCACAGACAAAACTCTAGACAGGTACAGGGCAGAGCAAGTGTCAGCATAGAGCAGTGGGCACTAATAGGCGGACCGCGGTCTGGGTCCCGACCCAGGCGCCGTCCTATCCGGACTCGGACCTATAATTCATCGAGAATGGGATCGCTTCGATTTTAACCGGCGCATTTTTCTAGCCTTTACGACACTGGCCCAATCATGTCATGTGATGTTACTCAGCCAATCAGATCGGTGCAGTCAGTGAGTGAGTAGAAACAAACATACACATGGAGAGACGAGAAGAGAGAACAGTCGGAGTACGACGTGCTCTAAAATGAGAAAGGTAGACAGCGAAAACAGAGACTTTAATGAAGAATAGACACTCTTACATTCAAAGCCAGTATGTCTCATTTGTTCCGACACTGTGGCAATTATTACAAGTGGCAATGTGAAGCCCCACGATGAGACAAAACACAATTCTAGAGCTCACTTCTCTCACTGAGAAAGAGAAAGTGGGGGAATGGGATATAAGAGAAAAGGAAGTGTTAAATATTTTCTGTTGTCAAGATGTGTTGAAATTGTTCATGATAAAAGATGCAGTTTCAACAGCTCTGTTTGTTTTAATGCAGTCCTTATTTTACTTTAAATGAGAAGAGCACACATTTCCAATTTCTCCCATGGGAAGCATTTCAGTCCACTTCTAAACTTCATCTTCTAAATGTATTCTGGTGTTTTGAAATGTGTGGTTCTGAATAAATCGAATGTTCAGTTATATAGGCTCGGTTATTGAAGTCAATAAGCAACAAGTAACCTTTCAATTTAAGGCTTGGTGTTCATCTGTGTGCTGCAGAACATCCTTCTAGATTAATGACGGTTTCCTTGCAGAGACGTGTCCACAAGGCTCTCATTGTTAGGGGTATGGAGGGAAGACCCAGGCGCACAGCAATGGAGGAGACGTAAGTTCAAGCACAAGCCCAGAGAGGCTGTTTAATAAAGAAACACAAAGTGGTTGCCACAAAAATATGCCACAAAGTAATGTCAGGGTGCTCACGGGTGCTGTAGAGGGTTGTAGGTGGAGCAGGGTGAGGGCTCTGCAGGTTGGCACGGCTCAGCAGAGGGGGTCCGGGATGCTGGGGAGCCGAGGAGGAGAAGGAGGGGAAGTGATAGTGATCACAGGGAAAGCAAATGCACAAAAACAGGATTAGCACAACAACTGCGAAAAGTTTAGTTGGCGAGACAAAAAGGCACTGCAGAGGGGGTCCGGGATGCTGGAGAGACGGGGAGGAGAAGGGGTGTGAGCAAAGGCAAAAACAGGGTTGGCACAAAAAGAGGTAGGCTAACCGCGATACGTTACTCCTCGTAGGTTATGGTAAGTGTGATGTTGTAGGGTATCATGTGAAATGAGACGAACGGACAACTGTTTATCTGAACTCAGTTTATCTCCGGGATATCAGATGCACGTCTGACTCGTTCCTGTACTACGTCACGACCAACACAATATACGGCAGTGTCGCAAACACTACATCACTCCCTTCTTTTTTTAGATGCCTAACGTCACAACATTTCTGAATAGGCATACATGAACTTGTGCATTGTAAACAAAATAACATTTCACACAGTACCAAACAGTACACATTCTTCTGGTTTCAAATGTCTCATATACCCTGGTATTCAACATGTTTCAAATATCAAATAAATATATCAACCCTGTGCTATAACATTCACAGTCATTTGCATAACATTCTCTGCATTACAAGTGCAAGTGTACTCGGTACGAACAGTCATTAGAACGAGCTGTCATGTTCACTGACAGTAATATGAGCTATGTTGGCATATTGCCTTTGACCAACATCTCACACATAGTCCCTTAGGTACGGAGGGCGCTGTCGTCTGGTTCTGGAGGGGTACCTTTGTGGCCTTGGTGAGGCATCAGTGACAGTGTCACCGTCATCATCTTCGTCGGGATCTGATGGAATGTCCTGTATCTCTGGATTCACTCTCTTGAAAAAGGATGAATTGCGAGTAATGGAATGTCCATCTCTGGTCGCAGTGACCATTGAGCCTTTCACTTTTGAAACAGTATGTGGCTTACTGTTGTAGGGTGTTGTGAGCTTGTTGTGTTTGGGTTGTTTGTGAAGCACTGTGTCACCAGGAATGAGGGGGCGTGGTATGGCGTGACGGCGTGTGTCTGAGTTGCGCTTCATCTTGGCCTTAGCTGTGTTGTCTTTGTCTCTGATTGTGTGGTCAATGTTCTTTTCGATGGTTGAGGTGAGTGTGGGGACTTTTGTGTGCATCTTGTACCGTAGTACTAGTTCGGCTGGGGATGCTTCAGTGGTGCTGTGAGGTGTAGAGCGATACTCACGGAGGAATGTGTTGAGTGTCTGCTTCCACGGAATGTTCACAGTCTCTGACACTCGGATGGCTTTCCCGAGTGTGCGCATAAAACGCTCTGCTGTCGCGTTGGCCTGAGGCCAGAGGGGTGTTATCTTCCGATGATGGAAACCTAGGCAGTCAGCAAACTTGGAAAATTGTTCACTGTTAAATGGTGGACCATTATCTGTTTTGACCACTCGGGGTATACCAAACATGGAAAACACTTTGTCAAACACTGGGATAACTGTGTTAGCTGAAGTAGACCTTATTATCTCAACTACAGGGTAGCGTGAGTACTCGTCTATAATAACTAAGAGATACTCTCCCGTAGGGAGGGGGCCATAGAAATCCGCACTGACATTAAGCCAAGGGGCTTCTGGTAGATCTGACATTCTCAGGGGCTCTGACTGGGCTATGGGTGTGTTTGCTTGACATGCTAAACAGTTCTTTACAGTTTGTTCTGCTTTCTGATCGATGTCGGGGAACCATACCTTTGACCTGAGAAGTGTCTTTGTTTTAACAATGCCCTGATGTCCTTCATGGGCTAACTGTAACACTCTGTGTTCGAGGGATGCTGGGATGATGATCCTCGTGCCTCTGAGGACGATGTCGTTGCTGGGCAGCATGCTCAGCTCTTCGCTGACTCGGATGAATTTCTTCAGAGTAGCAGCATGCTGTGTGTTGTCGGTAATCCTGTGCCACGTGTTGTGTCTGATGTAGGAAGTGACCTCCTGTAATATCGGGTCCTTGAGTGTTTCTTCTCTGATCTCGGCGAGGGTCATTGCTTTGGGTGTAGCATGGTGGGCGATGAAGTTGACATATTCTTCTGCTACCTTCCCTGCTCTTGTAGATTCTCCTGTTGGTGTCCTGATGGGGTGACGTGACATGTAGTCGGCGGGGTTCTCTGCGCCTTTCCGGTACTCCACGCGAAAGTTGTAGGGCTGGAGTCTCAGTCCCCATCTCTCGATTCTCGCCGGTGGTTTTGATTTGGGGTTATTCCAGATCACTTCGAGGGCTTTGTGGTCTGTGACCAAGGTGAAGGGGTTTCCGTAGATATATAAGTGGAAATGTTCACAACTCCACACGATAGCCAGTGCTTCCCGTTCGGTCTGTGAGTAGCGTCTTTCCACGTCACTCAGAGCACGGCTGGCATATGCTATGGTGTGCCTCTCCCCCTTTCTGTCTGTTTGATAAAGAATGGCGCCTAGGCCGACTGGGCTGGCGTCCACGATCAGCTCTGTGTCCTTAGCTTTACGCACGGCTCCATTGTGTGTCTTTTTTGGTGAGCTCGCGTAGTGGAGCGGAGATGGTGGCAAAGTCTGGTATGAATCGTGCACAGTAGTTTGCCATGCCGAGTAGGCTTCTGACCTCTGTCGGGTCCTGTGGGTCGCTGGCTTGCTTGATGGCGGCGACCTTTTTGGGGTCAGCTGAGATTCCGTCTGCTGAAAAGATGAACCCGAAGAATTCGAGGCTGGATTTATCAAACTCGCACTTTTTGCGATTGAGTGTGAGACCTCTCTCTTTCAGTCTCTGGAATACCGCTCTGAGGGTGTCGTCGTGTTCAGCCTGTGTCTTGCCGTGGATGATGATGTCGTCACTCAGGTTCTTGACACCGCTGATCCCTTGCAATGTCTGGCATATTGCATTCTGGAATACCTCCGCTGCAGACGATATTCCAAAGTTTAGGCGTTTGTATCGCCTCAGACCTTGGTGTGTGGTGAAGGTCGTGATGTATCTGCTGGCCGGGTGGAGCTCTAACTGATGATATCCGGCAGTCAGGTCCAGCTTGGAGAAGACCGTAGCTCCGTTGAGCTCATGGATGACGTCGTCCATGGTGGGTGTGATGTGGCGTTCGCGCTGTATGGCGGTGTTGGCTTGTCTCATGTCGACGCAGATCCTCACTTTATCCGGGTCTTTTGGTTTGGGAGGCGTCACAATTGGGGAGACCCATGGCGTAGGGCCTGTGACTGTCTCTATGATGTCATCATTCTCGAGTTTCAGCAGTTCGTCTTCGACTTTTTTTCGGATGTGAAACGGCACCCGCCGGTGTGGCTGACAGGTAGGCTGCACGTCTTTGTTGATGTGTAGCTTGACTTGAAAGTCTTTTAGTTTGCCTATTCCCTGGAAGAGCTCTGGATAACTGTCCACCAGCTCGTCTGCCACTGTTTGGCCGCTTGTGGATGAGACGCTGTTGACTATTTTGATCAGGCCAAGCTCATCGGCTGTTTGGTAGCTTAACAGGGAGCAGCCATCGCCCTCCAGCACGTAGAACATGCCCTTAGTCTTTTTGTTCCCTGCCTCTATGTCACAGTTGAATGCTCCAGCTATGGGCAGTGGGTTGGTGCAGCCATAAGGATATATCTTTACACTGACTGTGGTGAGCTGCGGGCGTGGAGTCATTGTGTTGAAAACGGACTCACTGATAATATTCACTGCAGCTCCAGAGTCTATGAGTGCTGATATCTTGGTATCGTTGAGCTTGATGCATGTCTGTGGCTGCATATTGCCACTGTTGCTGTTTATTACAAACACATATTTCTCATCGCTGCTAGACGAGTTGTAGCCACCATTTTGCTCGGTGCTGGTCACATTGTACACTTTGCGTCTGTGTTGTTTACCTTTCTCTCTCTCTTCGTCTTTTGGTTCACGCCCTCTGGTTGGTTCTTGTTGCCTAGATCTGCATTGTCGAGCAAAGTGATTCATCCTACCGCATGCTTTGCAGTCCTTGCCCCGTGCTGGGCAGTCTCCTTCATGTGGATATTGTCCTCCACAGTTCCTGCACTTATTGTTGGGCTTGCCTCTCCCAGTGTATTGGCTGGGCCGCCAATTCTGCTGGATCACATTCACTGATGCAGTATCTGTCTGTTCCATGCCCGCTGCTTGCTGCTCGGACAGTTCTAGTGACCTACCATGGTCGAGGAGGTCATCTAAGCCCTTGTCAGGCTCTCTCAGCGCGCGTCGACGCAGCCTGGTTGAAGTGCAGCTTTGAATCAGCTGTGCTTTGATCTCTTTGTCAGCGTCTGCAAACTCACAGTTCTTTGCAAGCATGCGTAGTCTAGTGCAGTATGTGTCTAGATTTTCGCCTGGCAGTTGCACTGCCTTTCTGAACATATAGACTTGATACTGAGTGTTCTTCTTGGGGGTGAAGTACGTTTCGAGCCTTGCCTTTACGTCCGCATATTTGTCTCCCTCATCTGCGAGCGTGTCGTAGATATCATGCACGCGCTCTCCTGCTAGGTGCAGCAGCAGTGCCTTTAGCCTAGCATCGCCGGTGATGTTGACCGCAGTAGTGTAGTTTTCAAACCTCTGCACCCATTTGGTCCAACGCGGTCCCACCGAGCTTGGATCCGTTTCTGAGTCAAATGCATGGAGTGCAGGAGTGTGCGCGAGCGACATGGCGAGTGCAGCGTGTAGCGTTGGCCACTCAGTCCTCGGAATGCTGGCTATGCTAACTGTGAAGCTAGCTAAACTCCCGCGGTTACGAAACGCTTTATATTCCTCTTCTTTTCCGGACTTTATTGTTCCATATTTATCCTCGTCGCCAGTGTGATGTTGTAGGGTATCATATGAAATGAGACGAACGGACAACTGTTTATCTGAACTCTGTTTATCTCCGGGATATCAGATGCACGTCTGACTCGTTCCTGTACTACGTCACGACCAACACAATATACGGCAGTGTCGCAAACACTACAGTAAGATCTGGCCATGAGTGGGGTGCCGACCAGGTTCTTGAAGTGGTGGAAGGTGATTGCATACAAGGGACAGGTGCGGTGATTAGTAATGATGAGCAGGTGCGCAGAGTCGTGCTTCTGGCAGCGTCATCGACGCTTCTGCCGTTGCGCATGCGCCGACGTGCCGGAATGCCGTATGCCCGGTCCGAGGTGGCGCGCAGAGGAGCGCAAAGGGCGCGTAGTGGGAGGGGGGAGGGGCGGATGTGGAGGCGAGGACGGGCGAGCCGTAACACTCATGGAACAGCAGGGAGGCTTCCATGCTGTCCGCAGACCTGCCCCCGATCATCAGCTGCTGGGTCAGTGATGATTCTGATGGCAGTGGATCCAGGTAGGTGTCCTGTGAATAACCTATCCATTTAAGGCATGTGTTCATCTGTGTGCTTCTGAACGCCCATCACTGGTGTATACTGACTGATTTTCCAGCTACAGGACGATGGTATGCACCAGAGCGGCATAGGGGTCAGAGAGTGTAGCAGCAGTGGAGCCAGGTAGGCGTGGTGTTGTACCATCTCCCTCCAACTCAGCAGGGCCTTCTCAGGCCTCCAGCAGTGAGGGGTGCAAGTCATCCACAGTTGTCCCCCTAATGAATCTTGATTTTTCAGACATTGTTGTTGCTCACAAAAAACGAATCTAAGTGTTGACCCGACATTAAGGGATATCCACCCAGGGAAGAGAACAGTCAGAGTACAACATGCTCTAAAAATGAGAACGGTAGACAGCGAAAACAGAGCCTTTAATGAAGAATGGACAGACTCTTACATGTCCGCGGGCTGTTCAAAACCAGTATGTCTCATTTGTTCCGAGACTGTGGCAATTATTACAAGCGGCAATGTGAAGCCCCACTACGAGACAAAACACAAATCTAGAGCTCACTTCTCTCACTGAGTAAGAGAAAGTGGGTGAATGGGATATCAAAGAAAAAGAAAGAGAAAAGGAAGTGTTAAAGCTGTTCTGTTGTCAAGATGTGTTGTAAATGTTCATTATAAAAGATGCACCGTTTTCAACACGCCCCTGGTTTGCCTGACCACCCTTAAGGAAAGGAGACATATTATACCACCAGGTGTGAGCATGATTAGCCATTCCAAACGGTTTCAAAAACCGGTGTCATCTCCGGTTTTTGCCATTACAATTGGGAGTGTCCACCTAGAAGCATGCTAGATAGATCAGCCTGCCAGCCTACCCAGTGGACTGCAACAACTATAGATGTATGCTGACTAGATAAGTTTACCTGCCGGTACAGTCCACTGGGTAGGCTGGTACACTGATCTAGTCAGCATACATCTAGGTGGACATTTCCACTTGTGATGTCACTAGACGGTAGTCACATGGCAATCGTGAAACGGCTTGCAATGGCTAATCACGCTTACACCTGGTGGCATAATATGTCCCCTTTAAACTGTTGAGGGCATAAGCTGGTGTGATGTCACGTGGGGGCGTGTCCCCTGTGCTGTTGTCCAACCCCTTGGACCCAGGAGTGTGTTCCAGGCACTCGCCTGTACACCCCTCCGGAGTGGTTCCAGTGTCGCTCCTACCTGGCCGAGCCGCTGACCGTGTGGCAGGTGGGAGTGCTGCTGTATGACTTGCTCGCCGGACAATGCCCCTTCCAGACCACTGACGAAATCGTGAAGGATATGCCTCCGCATATCCCGCATGTGTCACGATATCACTGGTGGACCCGAATGCAAAACCCAGACTCGGAGTAAGGTACACGAAGGGTATATAGGGGAAATCCGGGGAAGGGCTGGATCGGGCAGCGCTAGAATTCACGTGAACGTTTTGCTAACCACACTGGCTGAATCAACGATCTGGCGATGAGTGGGTGGAAAGCCGGGGTTTTTATCCTGTAGATGATTGTAGATGGATCGCAGGTGTGAGCGCAGAGCAGGTGGGAGAGATGTAGATGATGACGCTGGGGCGGCACCGGAGTCTGGAGCCACGCCCACCAACACACAGGGGAAACCCAGAGGCACGGTCGAGACCGTGACAACATGGGATTTCATCAAGTGAGACACACACGCTTTCACATTCAAAGAAATGCCAGGGCAAAACACACACATACATTAATACCACAAATAGCCATGCATCCTGTAAGACAGCCAGGTGTTCATGTTTAAACGGGCGCACACAGACTGCGAGGATTTCCTGAGGCAGTGTCTCTCCAAGGAACCTCTGGACCGACTGCCCCTGCGCAGTCCACTGCTCCAACCCTGGCTGCAGTGACCCAGCCCTAGGGAGGCCCTGGTGGTCCTGGCGCTGGTGGACCCATGGGACCAGCCCCCTCACCTAAGAACTGAAGACTCATTTAATCACATGGAATTAAATGAACATTTTCATTTGAAACCGTAGACTGAGATTACCGAGGTGCACCACAGAACGCCACAGGAGGTCCTTTCTGACTGTGGCCATCAAACTCTATAACTCCTCCGCCCTCTGCGGGAAGGACAGTTGAAATATAAGACAATGAACACAGCAATATCATGTGCAATATTACCTCTCAACATTATTATTATTAATGATTATTATTAATATCATGTTATCTCTAAACATTACCTGTAATACTACCTCTCATCTCCTCTCAACATTATGTGCAATATTCTTAATATTCTGTCTATCATATGCAATACGTCCCCTAACCATTATTATTATCACAGCTGTATTACACTTCAATTATGCCAAATTGTTTTCGCTGTCTGAATACCTTATCTTGCCTATATATTTTAATATTTTGACTTGACTGTACATTTGTAAATCTGTTAGTTAATTTTTATTATTCTCTATTGTTTTATTCTATTGCTATGCAACCTGGCACAAGAATGTCCTTCGGGATCAATAAAGTTATATCTTATCTTATCTTATCTTATTATGGTGGCCACAGAGAATCAAATCAGGTTGGGCTGAACTCCTGCTTCCCTCATGGTCATCCCATTAACTAGCACATGGTCGACCACAGTTGCCCCAATTTCATCTCTTCCTCGTCCTCTTCCACCTCGTCCACCACCTCTCCCTCTGTCTCTTTCAGCCATTGTTTGTATCATTCAAATGCACCTGTGCCACCTCTGCACTCTGAACTGGTTTATACAGTATGTTGCACTACTTGATGAGAAACATCATTAGAAAACAAGTGTGAACCATTTTGAGTTGTTGTGTCTAAGCAGACCATGACAACTGTGCTGTAGGTATGTTTCACTTTTGCCACCTGTGTTTACCATTTAGCAAAACACAAGCGCATCACCATGTGAAATAAACTGATCCGTTAAGCTATTGTTTACAATTCTGTCCTGACACTCGGAAGTGTTGTGGAGGTTGGAACCAGAAGGAAGGTAATGACCGGACTAGAGTTACATAATATTGATGAATCTGACACCTGCTTTTAGTGGCCGCCGAATACCTTGATCCACTTTCAGGCGTTTCAGGAAATAATTTGTGCCTTCCACTGTTAAAACGTCCAGCACATGACTTGTATTCTTGCAGGCGTAAAACAACTTGTTGTTGTTGTTTTACACTATCCTACTGTTTAAACACTGACATCCAATGTTTTCTCAGTGTTTTTACTGCATTACCTTTTGTATGTTGGACCATCGCAGCAGTAGCTCAGGAGGTAAGAGCGGTTGTCTGGTAACCGGAAGGTTGTTGGTTCGATCCCCGGGCTCCGCCTAGCTAAGTGTCGAGGTGTCCCTGAGCAAGACACCACCCAACCCTAACTGCTCCTGACGTGTTGGTTGTTACCTTGCATGGTTGACACGGTGAATGTGAGGCAACTGTAAAGCCTTTGGATAAAAGCGCTATATAAAATGCCCATTGATAACAAAACACAA
>PIJE02000715.1:0-30908 GCA_002895965.2 Coryphaenoides rupestris | reverse complement strand
GGTTGGATTTACAATGTCAAACAAAGCTGTGATCTGATTGGACGAGGACAGCGTCAACCATGGTCAAAGTTTGACATTGTTTGACCTTTAAGCGCAGTGGCTATCACTCAGAACCACAGGAGCACGTTGGCAACGTTAGCGTACCTGTTAGCTTATCATGTGTTATCAACCCGCTTGAAGGAAAGTTGTTTACATGCACCACACGACATTGAAACCTTCACAATTGGTACACAATATGACCAATGTGTGCTTTTGGGATGCGTTACACATGCGATGAACAACAACACGTACACCTAGATCACTACTAAACCATAGGTTTACTCCTCTTGTGAGTGTGCTGAAGCGGGGGGGGGGATTTTAATCAATGGGGGGGGCTGTGAGATCTGAGCGGCGACCAAACATTTGTGGCCATCGGTCGAGGGCCCCCCGTACCCCTGACCGCTGGGAGGCTGCCTCCAGAGGGGCCGGCAGAACCCCGCTGCTCCCAGAGCCTTCCTCCCTGTCGTCCCGGGTCCTCTGGGCGGGGAGGCGAGGGGGATGGGCGGGCCTCGTCCCCGCAACTTCCCCGCTTCAGTGTTGGCGGGTGCTCATACTCACTGATGCTCCGCTGAGGGGAGAGGCTGGCGGGGTTGGGTGCGGGTGCGGGCCCCGGCGCGGAGGGCGACCATCCGGAGCCGTCCGAGCCCACGAAGGAGGCGTTGTCCTGCCGACAGCGGAGGTGGGACTCCTCGAGACCCTCGCAGGAGCCGGCGGGCGTGGGGGGGACCGGCCGCAGGGGGCCCTCGGAGCCCCGATCCCGGCTCCGCGACTTGATCAGCTTCTTCATCTTCAGCGTGATCCAGTTCGCCCGTCTGGGGAGAGAGAGAGAGAGTGAGAGGGAGAGAGAGAGAGAGAAAAAGAGAGAGAGGGAGCGAAAGAGAGAGACAGAGAGAGAGAGGTGGCATAATATCAGCAGGACCTTGGAAGTAGTTCTTCCATGTTGCTTATGGAAAGCAAATTCGACTTTTGATTTTAGATGCCATTAATGAGCAGGTCAGGGTCAGGCATCCTGCTGAAGCATGTCGACATGTACTGTATGTGGACGTTGGGGGACGGTGTTGGAACCCGGAAGCTTTTGGCTGGGAGTCAAACATTCCACCATCATCCTTATCACCACCACCACCACCCACCATCACTGCCATCACCACCACTGCCATCACCACCACCCATCACCACCACCACCACACCACACACTCAGATTAGGAGCTGTTTCCTGCTTACCGACGAATACCCACTCACTCCAGTGCAGTGAGGCCTGTTTGAGTGCATGTCTACCTGCGAGTGGGCGACGGGTCATAGAACTTGTACTGGTCCATGATCTTCTCCTCCAGCTTCTCCTTCTGCCTCCTCAGCTCATTCAGCTTGTCGCTAAAAAAGAAACAAACACAACAGAGACAAAGAGAGAAGAGAGAGGTTGAGAGAGTTTCTCAGCAGCCTCTGCATTGGAGGAGAACTTGTGGGCCCAGGACTGAGAGGTCTGAATGTGTTGAAATGTGACGCATTTCCTCCTTGATCTCTGCCGACTCAGCGCTGGTGAGACCTATGGTAAATGGATTGCATTTACTGTATATCGCTTTTCTTTTATCCAAAGTGCTTTACAGTTGCCTCACATTCACGCATTCATACACCGACGGCGGAGTCAACCATGCAAGGTAACAACCAACACGTTAGGAGAAGGGTCTTAGCAGCCAATAATGTAATAACTACCGTTAATGTAATAACTGCCAATAACGTAATCATTTTGCAATTCTTAATGTAATAAAAGTCAATAACTGGCCAATATTGTAATATATTTTCTAAACAAATAACGCCTAATGTAAGCCTCCACTACATCACTGGAATAGTGTGGTTGAAACAGTTTGAAAAGGTGATTTAAATACATTAAATTAAAGATGACATTTTTCATGTAAATAAATGGTGGTCTGAAGCTAATAATGTAATAACCTGTCAATAATGTAACAAGTTATTACATTAGGCGCAAAAGCTTATTAGGTTATTGGTTTAGAACATGAACACGTTTCGATGAATGAACTTTCACATTTTCAGTCACGTTCACATTTTGGTGCCTTTATAGATATATAGATGTCACATATATTTATGACTGAACATACTTCATAAACACAACATACTTTCTTGAAAGCATGGGCCGTGCTGCAGTACTAGCGATGGCAAACAGGAGACACCCATGATGTTGCTGCTCTCTCCTCCAATATGTCCCCGCAGGGAGCCATAGATCCATGTCATCAATATAGGCCATCACTGACAGCGGCAACCCACCGATGTGCAGGGGGTTTGTAGGTCAGTTAGCGCTGCTGTCCTGTCAAGACAGCATCAATAATCCATACCCAGCCTGGCTGTATACTGAGCATGCCCACAACCCCCCCGAACAGTTTTTTGGGCGCTCAAAATAGATACTGCTGCTCCAGAGGAACCTTGTGCAGGGACACTTTCCCATCAATTATATCATCTATTCCTTTTTGGCTCTCCACACCCCATTGCTGTTGTTTTGGCTGACTCACCGTGCACTAAATAAAGTACACCAAGTACAAACAAAATAGGACACCTCATGCCATGTCAAATATTACCTGGCTCTATAGTTTTCTGCATTAAGTTGGTTGTGAATCTCTTACTTTAACACTTGCACTATTATTGGTATTTGCATTGCTGATATACAACGAGCAAACCTGACAGAAGTTGCACACACTTTTGTTTTGATCCCTGGGCTCCGCCTAGCTAAGTGTCGAGGTGTCCCTGAGCAAGACACCCTAACCCTAACTGCTCCTGACGTGTTGGTTGTTACCTTGCATGGTTGTTACCTTGCAGCCAGTAGGTCTGACCCCAGCAGCCACAAGGTATGACCCAGCAGCCACTAGGTTTGACCCCAGCAGCCACTACTAGGTGTGACCTAGCAGCCACTACTAGGTGTGACCCAGCAGCCACTAGGTGTGACCCAGCAGCCACTAGGTGTGACCCCAGCAGCCACTAGGTCTGACCCAGCAGCCACTAGGTGTGACCCAGCAGCCACTAGGTGTGACCCAGCAGCCACTAGGTCTGACCCAAGCAGCCACTAGGTGTGACCCAGCAGCCACTAGGTCTGACCCAGCAGCCACTAGGTGTGACCCAGCAGCCACTAGGTGTGACCCCAGCAGCCACTACTAGGTGTGACCCAGCAGCCACTACTAGGTGTGACCCAGCAGCCACTACTAGGTGTGACCCAGCAGCCACTAGGTGTGACCCAGCAGCCACTAGGTCTGACCCAGCAGCCACTAGGTGTGACCCAGCAGCCACGACTAGGTCTGACCCTAGCAGCCACTACGTATGACCCAGCAGCCACTACTAGGTGTGACCCAGCAGCCACTACTAGGTCTGACCCAGCAGCCACTAGGTGTGACCCAGCAGCCACTAGGTATGACCCAGCAGCCACTAGGTGTGACCCAGCAGCCACTAGGTGTGACCCAGCAGCCACTAGGTGTGACCAGCAGCCACTAGGTGTGACCCAGCAGCCACGTCTGACCCCAGCCACTAGGTCTGACCCAGCAGCCACTAGTGTGACCAGCAGCCACTAGTGTGACCCAGCAGCACTAACTAGGTGTGACCCAGCAGCCACTAGGTCTGACCCAGCAGCCACTAGGTGTGACCCAGCAGCCACTAGGTGTGACCCAGCAGCCACTACTAGGTGTGACCTAGCAGCCACTACGTGTGACCCAGCAGCCACTAGGTGTGACCCAGCAGCCACTAGGTGTGACCCAGCAGCCACTAGGTGTGACCCAGCAGCCACTACTAGGTGTGACCCAGCAGCCACTACTCTGACTCTGACTCTGGAGCTGCCAGCATCCTCATTCTGCTGGACCTAAGCGCAGCATTTGATACGGTCAACCACAACATCCTCCTAAACCGGATGGAGAACCTCCTTGGCCTGTCAGGTCTGGTCTTGGAGTGGTTTAGATCATATCTCACTGACCGCACTCACTTTGTTGCAATTGGGTCAAGCAAGTCTGACATAATGACAGTACGACAGGGAGTTCCTCAAGGATCGGTTCTGGGGCCATTACTCTTCTGCATCTATATGCTACCTGCAGTAGGTCTGACCCAGCAGCCACGAGGTATGACCCAGCAGCCACTAGGTGTGACCCAGCAGCCACTACTAGGTGTGACCCAGCAGCCACTACTAGGTGTGACCTAGCAGCCACTAGGTGTGACCCAGCAGCCACTAGGTGTGACCTAGCAGCCACTAGGTCTGACCCAAGCAGCCACTAGGTGTGACCCAGCAGCCACTAGGTGTGACCCCAGCAGCCACTAGGTGTGACCCAGCAGCCACTAGGTGTGACCCAGCAGCCACTAGGTGTGACCCAGCAGCCACTAGGTGTGACCCAGCAGCCACTAGGTGTGACCCAGCAGCCACTAGGTGTGACCCAGCAGCCACTACTAGGTGTGACCCAGCAGCCACTAGGTGTGACCCAGCAGCCACTAGGTCTGACCCAGCAGCCACTAGGTGTGACCCAGCAGCCACTACTAGGTCTGACCCAGCAGCCACTAGGTGTGACCCAGCAGCCACTAGATGTGAACCAGCAGCCACTAGGTGTGACCCAGCAGCCACTACTAGGTCTGACCCCAGCAGCCACTAGGTGTGACCCAGCAGCCACTAGGTGTGACCCAGCAGCCACTAGGTGTGACCCAGCAGCCACTAGGTGACCCAGCAGCCACTAGGTGTGACCCAGCAGCCACTACTAGGTGTGACCCAGCAGCCACTAGGTGTGACCAGCAGCCACTAGGTGTTCCCAGCAGCCACTAGGTGTGACCCAGCAGCCTAGAGCACTACTAGGTGTGACCCAGCAGCTACTACTAGGTCTGACCCAGCAGCCACTAGGTGTGGTGTGACCCAGCAGCCACTACTAGGTGTGACCCAGCAGCCACTAGGTGTGACCCAGCAGCCACTAGGTGTGACCCAGCAGCCACTACTAGGTCTGACCCTAGCAGCCACTACGTATGACCCAGCAGCCACTACTAGGTGTGACCCAGCAGCCACTACTCTGACTCTGACTCTGGAGCTGCCAGCATCCTCATTCTGCTGGACCTAAGCGCAGCATTTGATACGGTCAACCACAACATCCTCCTAAACCGGATGGAGAACCTCCTTGGCCTGTCAGGTCTGGTCTTGGAGTGGTTTAGATCATATCTCACTGACCGCACTCACTTTGTTGCAATTGGGTCAAGCAAGTCTGACATAATGACAGTACGACAGGGAGTTCCTCAAGGATCGGTTCTGGGGCCATTACTCTTCTGCATCTATATGCTACCTCTGGGCAATATCATCCGGAAATATGGTCTCGGTTTCCACTTCTACGCTGATGATTCTCAGCTGTATGTCTCCACCAGAAGTGACACCATCAACTCCGCCACTACCCTTCTCACAAGCTGCCTGACTGACATCAAGGCCTGGATGCAGCAGAATTTTCTCCAGTTGAACTCTGGGAAAACAGAGGTCATACTGGTTGGTACCCAGGCCACCATCGAGAAATGCAAACATTTCAGCCTCACCATGGATGGTGTCACAGCCGTCCCCTCCAGTCAGGTCCGCAACCTTGGGGTGATTCTGGACAGCCAACTCTCCCTCGATGCCCACTTAAAGAACATCACCAGGTTTCATTTTTCCATCTCAGGAACCTGGCAAAGATTCCGACCTCTGCTCTCCCAAACAACTGCTGAACGCCTCATTCATGCCTTTGTTTCATCCCGCCTGGACTATTGCAATGCCTCCTGGTGGGGGGCATCTGCAAAATGTATAAACATAAATTAGAACAATACCCTCTAAAGTGCGGCCACCACCCTACAACACAGGATTATACCCACTGATATCAGGAACAGTACATTAAAGGAGAGGTATTAATGGACGGACCAAAATTGGGACCACACTTACACATGGATTGTTAAAGAAATTAAGGGAGTGAGGCAAGAGTGGGAAGATGACAGTGACGAGGAGGATAATGCCAGGAAAAGCCATAGTGATCATTTAAGCAGAAAAAGTCAGTCAGAAAACAGAAGTTTTAAAAGAAGTGAGGGAGGTGAGGAAGAGGAATCCAGCCAGCAGGGAGTCCCGCCCGAAGGTGACAGAAGCCTCCTAATGGGAGAATCAGAGAAAGAAATTAGGAAGTCTCAGAGGCAGAAAAAGGCGCCAAAAAGTTACCAAGGAGAATTTCCTATTCTGGTTAAAGGACAGCAAGCCCACTATGTCGCATGGGGATCGCAGGACTTGGAGGGAATAATATCTAGACTCCCTAATATAAATATTGGAGCCTCAAAGTGGATTAGGATGTTTGAGGAATTTACAGTGGGAAAATTAATGGCGGTGGGGGATCTAAAGGCTTTGTTGGCAAGAGTTCTAGGTCTCTCAAAGATGGAGGGCATACTGCAAAACGGGGGTTTGAGGCACCTGCTGGATGAAGGTTTGATGGAACAACGTTTGACACCTATCGATCAAATACATGGGCGGCACTTAGAAGCGAGTACCCAACCCATGTGGATCACAAGAGCCTGAGGGGCCCCACAATCGATGACACAGAGAATCCTGCATCCTACCTGCAGAAGCAAGTCATGAGATGGAGAATGGAAACAGACCGAGACCCGGAGCATGATCCATTGGTCTCTGTCTTGTTCAGAATTTCCATAATAGAGACAATGCCTAGCTCAATCCGGAGCAAGCTAGAAGATGTGGTGGGACTGACTTCATCAAAGTCTCATAAAGAGTTCAGTGATCATCTGGTCCATGCAGTGGACAGATACCGTCAAAATGAACAAAAAATGAAAGAACAAAGCGGGGAGGTGCAGAGAAAGTTATCTCAGCTCCAGTTGGAGGAGATAACAAGAAAATACAGACAAGAAAAAACAGGCGGTTGTTGCAGAGCCAGGCACAATGACGCCCATGGTCCAGCAGGTCCACCTCAGATTAATTTTTTGCAGGTTCCACCACAGGCGCCCCCTCACCTGGTACTCAGAGCCAAGGGTCACCCGCCCCACCCATTGTTAATGTATATACTCAGAACAGAGAGCAAGGTGTAAATAATAGGTGCAGGCAGAGGCAGAATAATCAGTACAGAGGGCCACAGGGTCAGTCTGAATATGGCCAAAGACAGGAGCCACCCAACCGGCTCAAAATATGTTGGGAATGTGGTCAGGAAGATCATTTTAGGAGGGATTGTCCAAAACTCTTTTACCCCCCAAGGTCAGCAACAGCAACAGAGAGGACAGGGACAGCAAAGACAGGAAAATTATAAACAGAATAGAGCAGGACCCTGGATGGGTCAAGGTTACTGGGGGTGCCCAGAGAATCCACAGGGAGGGTCAGCATGTAGCAATCATGATTGCTACATGCTACATGCACGATTGGCTGATGAGGAACCAATTCTGCAGGTTCTAATAAATGATAGAGGCATACCAATGATGGCTGATACTGGAGCAACTTACACATGTGTAGGTTCAAAATATGCCTCTCACCTCCCTATGGCAGAAAAATGTGTCAAAACTGTAGGATTCTCGGGACAAACGCAGTTAATACCTATGACAGCTCCAGTAACGTTAAAACTGCACGAACGTGCAGTTAAATTACCCATCTTGGTATCAGACACCACACCGGTCAATCTAATAGGAAGAGATGCATTATGTAAATTAGGAATGCAAATATTATGTACACCTCAAGGCATACTGATTGAAGCTACAGGGTTAGTACCTCAAATGATAGTATCACACAGCAAATATCTATTGGATAGGAGACATTCAAGAGCAAGTAAATGTAACAATGGGGAAATGGGGAAGTTAAATCAGGGCTCAAATCCCTCAGGCAAGAGAGTCAAAGATAGGATATCATTGTACTCTAATCTATGATCCAAAACAGGACCTAGAGTTAGAAAAAGAATGGCAAAGGAGAGCTGCAGGTAAAAGAGCAACAATAGAATCACAGTACATAGTAATTGGACCACAAGGTGCAGCTATGACAGCACAAGATTCAGATCAATCTGCAGTGATAAAAAATTGGTTTAGAGGTACTAACACAGTACCCCACATTACTCTATTAATAAATAAGGGTTTTGAAGCTAAACAATTAGGGGAAATGATGCTCGATGAGAAACAACTAAAATGGGAGGGAACAGATAATCCATTGATTCTCCGTGTTGTGGAAAGCATTTAAAAATGTTGTGTTATACCCACATGACAGGGGTTTTACAGGAAGTGGAAGTAGTTCAGAAACAGCAAAAACTAATGACAACAGGAAAGCCGCACAATGATAGGCAGATGGATATAGAGACAGAGATGATAGCCAGAATACCTGAAAAGCTATGGTCTAAATTCGACACGGATGTAGGATTAGTGTATTCCGCGAACCCAGTAAGAATCCAGACTCGACAAAATGCTAAACTACCATGGCGAAAACAGTACTACATGAAACCAGAGGCTGAGATAGGGATAACCCCTACCATAGAAGGTCTAATAGCTGCGGGTGTATTGACAGAAACAAAAAGAGATTGTAACACTCCTTTGCTTCCAGTATTAAAAGCGGATAAACAAAAATGCCGGTTAGTACATGATCTAAGAGCTGTAAATGAAGTGGTAGAGGATATGCAGACAGAAGTTCCACATCCACACACACTGCTGACCAATGTCCCTCCTGATGCAAAATATTTTACAGTGATTGACCTATGTGGAGCATTTTTTAGTGTGCCACTTGCAGAGGAAAGTAGACATCTATTTGCATTCACGTATAGAGGTAAACAATACACATATACAAGAATGCCACAAGGTTTTAAACATTCTCCACATGTATTTAACCAAGTACTGAAAGATGATTTGGAGGAGCTGGTTTTACATGGGTACGTGGATCTGATATGTTCTCCCACATTGGAGCAATGTCATGAGGATTCAATGACTGTATTGAACAAATTGGCAATAGGGGGACACAAGGTTTCCCCCGTCAATAGCACAATAGCACCCAGCCAACTAGAAGGAATTAGTAAAGCACCTAATAGGCCATAAGGTGAAACCTGTTATTGTTTCATCCCGCTCCGCAGTCGTGCACCTACACAATCTTTAGTTTATAAAAAAGAACGAGTCATGCTAAGATACCAAAAAAACGTTTGTCGCTGAAATTCCAGTCGATTCTCCTAGCGTCTATGTTTTATGCAGAACTAGTTTCTTCAGAGCGTAATAAGATTTTGGTCGCAAGTGGTGGCACGGTTCGACACGTGATCGTGCGACACCAATAAGGTAGCTGCTTTTTGTCAACAGAATTGCAAGGGGATTTTGGAAATTACGGAGGGTTTTTACAGGAGTGGCGGCGGGAGGAAGCGCGGAATTTAAATTCTCACGTCACGGTAATATCAAATTACTTTAGTCTGTACAGTGAATGTAAAGGGGGCATGGCGGCGGACTCAGATGGCCGTTTAAGAAATAATATTTTGGATGATGATATGTTTTGGGAAAAAAGTAGTCGGGTGAGGAAACTATCAGACAGAGATAGTAGTGGAGATGAGTCTGTAGATTCTGTTGTTAAAAAGACCAGGCCAAATGGAGAAGAGGGCCAGACTTACACCCAATACATATTACAAAGGCAATTGAGAAGGAAATAGGGAAGATAAATCATGCTAGATTCATGGGAAATGGTAGGCTTTTGATCTTTGCAAACTCAGAGGAACAACGAAATAACATTTTGAAGAAAGAAACACTTAAAAAACTTAAGATAACTTCTCACATCCCAGGTGCAGCAGCGAGAGCAAGAGGGGTCATAACAGGGATACCATCAGTTTCCATGGAAGAGATCAAGGAGAATTTGTCGAGGTATGCAATAGTTGACGCTAAACGACTGATGAAAGGGAAAGAGAAAATTGAAAGCATGTCCATTTTGTTATATTTCCAGAAAGACTTGCCAACTAGAGTCCAAATGGGCTAGATGTCCTACATTGTTTGAGAATACATTCCACCTCCATTAAGGTGTTTTAAATGCCAAAGATTTGGTCATGTAGCGGGTCAATGCAGAGGTAAACTAAGATGTGCTAAATGTGGTGGAGAACATGAGTATGGCAAATGTGGGAAGGATGATGTGTTAAAATGTTGCAATTGTGGAGGACAGCCTAGTGCCGCATATGGAGGCTGTGAGAAACAAAAGGAGGCTAAGGAAGTACAGAAAGTCAAGGTAACATACAAGGTATCTTATGCTGATGCTATCAAGAAAATTGTGAAAGATAAGAGAGACCTCTCTGCTCCCCTCTCTGCTACACCAGAACAATCTACATAGAGACAATATGACGACAGGTTAAGAACAAGATTGAATAAACAGGTCCCTTTAAAGGAGAATCTTCAACATGTCAGTAGGCCTAGTCCTATTCCAGTAATTTGTGAATGCAAAACAAAAATCTCAAAGGAAACATTACTAGTGAAGAAAAGTGAATTCATTGTATTTATTTGTACAGTGATGAACCGCTTATCCGCTTATCCGGGGCCGGGTCGCGGTGGCAGCCGGCTAAGCAGGGCCATCCAGGCTTCCTTCTCCCCAGCCACGCTCTCTAGTTCCTCCTGGGGGATCCCGAGGCGTTCCCAGGCCAGACGAGATATATAATCTCTCCAGCGGGTTCTGGGTCTGCCCCGGGGTCTCCTCCCAGTTGGACGTGCCCGGAAAACCTCCAAAGGGAGGCGCCCGGTGGGCATCCTAATCAGATGCCCGAACCACCTCAGCTGGCTCCTTTCGATGCGGAGGAGCAGCGGCTCTACTCCGAGCTCCCTCCGGATGTCTGAGCTCCTCACCCTATCTCTAAGGCTGAGCCCAGCCACCCTGCGGAGGAAACTAATTTCGGCCGCTTGTATCCGCGATCTCATTCTTTCGGTCACTACCCAAAGCTTGTGACCATAGGTGAGGGTTGGAACGTAGATGGACCTGTAAATCGAAAGCTTCGCCTTCTGGCTCAGCTCCCTCTTCACCACAACGGACCGGTACAGCGCCCGCATCACTGCAGACGCTGCACCAATCCGTCTGTCCATCTCCCGCTCCATTTTGCCCTCACTCGTGAACAAGACCCCGAGATACTTGAACTCCTTCGCTTGAGGCAGCAACTCACTCCCAACCCGGAGGGAACACTCCACCGTTTTCCGGCAAAGAACCATGGCCTCAGACTTGGAGGTGCTGACTCTCATCCCGACCACTTCACACTCGGTTGCAAACCGCCCCAGTGCATGCTGGAGGTCACGGTCTGATGTAGCCAACAGAACCACATCATCTGCAAAGAGCAGAGATGCAATTCTGAGGTCCCCAAATGGGACACTCTCCTCGGCTGCGCCTTGAGATTCTGTCCATGAAGATCAAGAACAGAACCGGTGACAAGGGACAACCTTGGCGGAGTCCGACACCCACTGAGAAGGTGCTTGACTTTGTGCCGAGAATACGGACACAGCTCGCACTTTGTTCGTACAGGGACCGAATGGCACGTACCAACGGCCCCGGTACCCCATACTCCCGTAGTACCCCCCACAGGATTCCCCGGGGGACACTGTCATAGGCCTTCTCCAAGTCCACAAAGCACATGTAGACTGGATGGGCAAACCCCCATGCCCCCCCCCAACAACCCTGCAAGGGTAAAGAGCTGGTCCACTGTTCCACGGCCGGGACGGAATCCGCATTGTTCCTCCTGAAGCTGAGGTTCGACAATCGGCCGGAGCCTCCTCTCCAGCACCCTGGAATAAACTTTTCCGGGGAGGCTGAGCAGTGTGATACCCCGATAGTTGGAGCACACCCTCCGGTCCCCTTTTTTGAAAATGGGGACCCCGGTCTGCCATTCCACAGGTACTGTCCCCAACCTCCACGCTACATTGACTAGGCGTGTCAGCCACGACAATGTCCAGAGCCTTCAGCATCTCAGGGCGAATCTCATCCACACCTGGCGCCTTGCCACCGAAGAGCTTTTTGACTACTTCAGTGACCTCTACCAAGGATATGGATGAGACTTCCCCCGAGTCTTCAGAGTCTGCCTCTTCCACAGAGGACGTACTGGTCGGATTCAGGAGCTCCTCAAAGTGTTCTTTCCACCGCCCGACAATAGCCTCAGTCTGGGTCAGCAGTTCTCCTCCCCGACTGAGCACAGCCTGAGCCAAGCCCTGCTTTCCCTTCCTGAGTTGCCGGACAGTTTGCCAGAACTTCCTTGAGGCCAGCCGAAAGTCCTGCTCCATGGCCTCCCCGAACTCCTCCCACACCCGGGTTTTTGCTTCAGCAACCACTGAAGCTGCAGTCCTTTTGGCCTCCCGGTACCTGTCTGCTGTTTCAGGAGACCCCTGGGCCAACCAGGCCTGAAAGGCCTCCTTCTTCAGCCTGACGGCTTCCTTCACCGCTGGTGTCCACCAACGGGTTCTTGGGTTGCTGCCACGACAGGCACTGTTACGGACCCCTCCCAGATGGTAGGTCCAGGGGTATAGAGGAGGGGACCACGCAACAGAAAGGTGTCTGTGTGAGCTAACAAGAGCAGGTGCGGAGGTAGCACTGCACCCTACCACTATAAACAATAGACAAACAAAGGGGTAAAGGGCACAAACCTCTGTGGTGTTTATTTGCACATAAATGACCAAAATGATAACACCACAGTAACCAAACAATCAGACAGGGGAGGGACAAGCTAAGGGGAGGATGCCAAAAACAAACGGGACCAAAAGAACAAAAGAAAGATAATCCCCACCCTAGATCCAATTCCCTATCACTTCCTTACTGTAATAATACAGATTCCAATCATCTCCCTAACTAACTAACGCTTACTAGTTGTCCCGCCTAGGCTAGTCCCAAAAATACAAAGGGTGGCCCCCGCCTGGGGAAAACTAACCTAGTGTGTTTAGACAATCATTACCTGCGTGATGTAATGTCAGCCCGCAGGCGTCTTAACTACCATACCTCGCCCTCCCCTAGGGCAGCCTAGGGGAGGGCAGTAACAAGGTAGGAGGATTAATACAAACAGCAGGACGAACAATCAACCAAAACAACAGGAAAAGCAAACCAACAATAGTAACTTAACACAAAGACAGCATGATCTGACTAACAAAGGAATAACTCACCACCAGGTGGTGATCAGTTGACAGCTCTGCTCCTCTCTTCACCCGAGTGTCCAAAACATGCGGCCGCAGATCTGCTGATACGATTACAAAGTCGATCAGCGACCTTTGGCCTAAGGTGGTCCGGTACCAGGTACACTTGTGGACCACCCTATGTTCGAACATGGTGTTTGTTATGGCCAGTCTATGACTAGCACAGAAGTCCAATAACAAAACACCACTCTGGTTCAGATCGGGCAGGCCGTTCATCCCAATCACTCCCCTCCAGGTTTCTCCATCATTGCCCACGTGTGCGTTGAAGTCCCCCAGTAGAACTATGATAAGTGACAGGATTAAATCAATTGTAGATATTGCCAATGATTTTTTGGGGTCTACTATTAAAGCTGATGAGATTCATGAAATGATAAACCTTAAATATGGAAAGACTCAAAATAATTGAACGATTTATGGTGTTTTTCATTCTCCAGTGGAATGAACCAGCTAATGGTCAAGAATTTAAAAGGTATATTCATAATTTGAAAGATAAACCTGAAGTGATATGTATTCAGGAGACCTGGTTGAAACCACATTTAGAATTTGTCATAAAAGGATACAATGGCATTAGATTTGACAGAGGAAAAGATAGAGGTGGAGGATGTATGACATTCATTAAAGAATGGATTCCTTACAGATATAGGTAATGAGCATGAGTGTATTGTAACAGAAATATTTAATGGGGCCAAGAAAACATATAATATTATTAATTATTATAATCCATGTAAAGCTTTGACAACTGATATTTTAAAAGGTATTGTAAAGAAAACTCATAAAGAAATTTGGTGTGGTGACTTCAATGCTCACAATAGCCTATGCGGTAGCAAACATACAGATATGAATGGTATGGCGGTGGATGAAATGATCAATGATAGAATGTTAGTTTGTTTAAATAATGGTTCTAGTACTAGAATCAATGTTTATAAGAATGAGACTTCTTGTATTGACCTAACTTTAGTTGATAGAAGAATAGCTAGTAGATGTGAGTGGGAAACCGACCAAGAAGTGATCATTTCCCAATTTGGTGTAAAGTTGATATGGAATTTAAGACTCAACCTAATTACATACATCATAAATGGGTGTTCAGAAAAGCTGAATGGGAGGAATTTAAGGAAATCTGTGAAAACATGATAAATCAGATACCAGATTTAGATCAAAATGTTAATGAAATGAATAATAGTTTAAGCTCGCTTATCTATTTTGCAGCAAGCCAAAGTATTCCAATTAGTGAGGGTAAAAAGAACCAAACAAATGTTCCTTGGTGGGATGATAAATGTACTGAAGTGGTTAAGGACCGAAATAAAGCTTTTAAGATATTGCGTAAAACATTAACAACGGATAACCTTTTGGACTATCAATGGAAAAAAGCCCTAGCTAGGAAAGTTATTAAAGAGGCAAAAAGAGAATCCTGGAGACAATTCTGTACAATGATAGGAAGGGAAACCACACTGAATCAGGTATGGATGATGATTAAAAAGATGACAGGTAGATACAAGCCTTCACATATCCCAGTTTTAATTGAAGGAAGAATTCAATCTATTTCAGACATTGATAAAGCTAATCTATTAGGTAAAACATTTGCTGACATTCATAAAGGTAGTCACTTAGAAGAGCGATTTAAGAAAAGGAAAGAAGAAATCTTGAAAGTAAATAAGGACATCCTGGATATTAGGGAAACAAATGTGTCTATAATGGATACTGAATTTAGCATGTCAGAATTAAAAATGGCTTTAAATAACACTGCATATTCTGCCCCAGGAAGTGACTATCTATCTCTTATGCTATGTTCAAAACATAACAGATAATAACTTATCATAACATAACAGATAATAACATATCATACCATAACGCATTATTATGGTATTTGGGAACTGGGTTACACTATCGTGATAGCTTGTTTTGAAGCGTTGCAATATGATTCAATAATTGCTTCCAAATTCTGCAAACCTGACAGTCAGACATTTCTTTTTTTAGCCAGGAGCCCAAGAGAGCATCTGCTTCTTTTTTGTCGTGAGACACAATATTATGGTAAACCAACGTGACCAATTAGATCACAATTAGCCCATACTCAACATCATTACAAAAATCAGCATAATTATTATTAATTATGAAGGAAACGTGTGCCCAGCCTGTTGAAGCAGAGAGCAGGGGAATAATTTTTGTATGTATCTTTTGTTTAGTTGAAAACACTAATTTGTGCCTTAACGGCATCTGCATTACACCCATGCTTGTGTAAAAGTACGTACATGCTGCAGATGTTTGGTGATGTTTACTCATAACAACACTGATTTAACAAGAGTTTAACAAGAGCCAAAAGGACAAAATGGTTGAACAGAGGCACACGAGCATGCCAGGTAACTGCACCTCCAGTCCACATACAAATACATGCTATTAGGATACACCAAAGTTCCTAATGGTTGTGTGTATGTGTTTGTGTCTTTGAGGGTGTAAGGATTTTTCACTTTAGAATAGAAATGTTATTCTATATAAATTCTAAAAAGACCTGTATTGATGCACATTTCTGTAACGTCTTCCATCATTTCCTCACCTAACCCTATACTGCACTCAATACATCAATGGGCACACTGTGTATGTGTTTAACAACCAAGGCCATCTCTCTCTCACTCTCCGCTAGGATCACCTTCTGCCACCTTCCCTTCCAGAGTAAGTGGTTGTACGTGGGCACCGAGCGCGGCAACACGCACATCGTCAACATCGAGTCCTTCGTCCTGTCCGGATACGTCATCATGTGGAACAAGGCCATCGAACTGTGAGTCCCCAGCTCAGCACACTGCACTACAGTACAGTACACTACAGTACAGTAAACTACCCTACAGTACAGTACACGACACTAAACTACAGTACACTACACTAAACTACCCTACAGTACAGTACATTACAGTACAGTACAGTACATTAAACTACCCTACAGTACAGTACAGTACACTTCACTACACTACAGTACAGTACATTAAACTACCCTACAGTACAGTACAGTACACTACACTAAACTACCCTACAGTACACTACACTTCACTACACTACACTACCCTACAGTACAGTACATTAAACTACCCTACAGTACAGTACACTACACTAGACTACACTAAAGTACCCTACAGTACAGAACCACTATGCTACAATAACTGCATTAAACTACCCTACAGTACAGTACACTACACTACAGTACTCGACCAGTGTTACAGTAGCTACACGTAGTGGCACCACTTTTCTCAGCAGCATGGTGGTGGTGGTGGTGGTGGTAGCGTCTCAACTGTTTTCTGAAGCAAATCGCTTTTCAGTCGTGAAACTCCTTTACTGACCAGAAATGCGTTAGTGTCCAGTCCACACAAGCTTTTTTTTTTTTTTCGCTTGTGAACCTCAAGTGGCTGGGAGCTGACAAATCGGACACCATGCTCGCATACATCCACTCCCTCGCACCGCCAAGTGGCCTGCTCTGCTCAGGAGCCCCCCCTGGTCTTGAGTCTGTGGAAGACCTCAGCATAACCCTGGAGTACTAGGGTGTGTGTTTGTGTGTGTGTGTGTGTGTGTGGGGGGGGTGATAAAGATGATTTACGAGGAGGAGGAAGAGGTTGCTGATGAACATGGTAAAGATGATGAAGGCGGAGGAGTATGACAATGATGATGATTATGATGATGATGATGATGATGGCAATCACCGTGATGAATCCAAAACGTCAGGAAGACCTGCGATTATGGTAATAATGGCCGATGACGGTAAAATGGCTCATGAATGATTGGAGTTCAGTTGAGGAGGTGTGATGACACGTAAAAGCCTTCTAATGAGCTTTCACCACCGCTATTCATTTATTTTCCAGACTACAAAAGTGTGTGTGTGTGTGTGTGTGTGCGTGCATATGTGTGTGATGGATTGTGCGGGTGCGGCAGGGTCGACGCATTAAATCATATCAACAGCGCTTGACCTGAACAGACAAACTGCTTTCACCTCCTGTTCGGGGGCGATGCCGCCCCTGCCACCCCTGCCACCCCCCAGCCCCGCCCGCGTTACACTTCCACCCACACTCTCTCCTCATTACTACTTGTGTTTCCACGCACGGTGCCCCGTGATTGGGCGCCGTCCGCTGCGCTGACACACTGCTGTTAAACAAAGGCTGTGCTCACTACGCCCCCGGTAGCAGAGTGGCCCTGCTGCACCCTTCTCTCACCTGCCTACGCACTGCATCCCTGGTGTGAGCCTGACACGTGTTGCTGTCCATCACCAGTCACTCCCAGACTTAGCAATGTGGCTGTCACTCACCAGTCACTCCCAGACTCACTGTTGTTGTCACTCACCATGTGTCTAGCCCTCCTCCCATTCTGACAGATTTCCAGACGACCTGGCCCAGGTATAATATGGGGCGGGTTTGATACGTATCTTTTGTGATGACTGTACAGAGAGTCGATGCGGCGGCAGTTGCGTAAACAACCAAAATGTCTGCCGCTGATGGGGAATGGTCTTTTGAATTCACCATTGCAACAGTATTAAACAAACTGGACGGTATATTAAGAGCAAGCAACAACTGCACCTAAAGCTTTTGTTTTTAAGAAAGATTGGTTTGCTGTACTTCCGACAGGATTTGGTAGCAAATTGAATGAACCTACGTGCTACGTAATTGGTGGAAGTTTGGTCCGTGCCGTTGATAACAGCCTTTGGGAATTCGAAATGAACTGGGAGGTTGCAGACTAATATGCATTTGCAAATTGGTCTGGCCATGTCAGGTTAGCTTATCAGCGCAGCAAACTATTCATGCACAGCTGATTTCTGTTGGGACGTCGAATACATTGCAGTCGGCGACGCTGAAATTGAAGAACGTGCAGAGGAAGTGCTTCCTGTTTGACCCTGGGACCCTGTCTCTCCTCTGGACATGAATACGGATGAGGTCTGATAGAACACGGATATGCAGCGCAAGAGGAAACACGCTTTTCACACTCGCTGTCTCTCCAACAGGAAGGATGCATATTACGTGCTCTCCCATCTTTGTGTGAGTGTGTGTGTGTGTTTGTGTGTGTGTGTGTGTGACCATACTTCCATATTTTGTTCTGTAATAATAATTCCCAACCATTGAACAAATTGCCCAGGAAGTTAACCAAAATGCCTCTGAAATGCACAAAAAGCCGTTGGTGTGTGTGTGTGCATGCATGTGTGTGTGTGTGTGTGTGTGTGTGTGTGTGTGTGTGTGTGTGTGTGTGTGTGTGTGTGTGTGTGTGTGTGTCTTCAACCTTTATTTTCAATTGAAGGCTTTTATTCAATCAGCGAGCAGGGGAGCTGATTTTGAAATGCTGCGGTCTTCTGTATGAAAGGAAGGACGGGCCCTTGTAAGGACAGCCCAGGGGCCACAGGGGCCCACTTTGCATTTCAATGCAAATAGCCGGGAAAATGGAGGCTCAGGGACCTTGGCTTGACAAGTAGCTGTCTGATGCGGGAGACAAGCTACGTGCCGAGTTAGCCTGTGAAGCTAAAGTCAACTTTTGACTACTTTCTGCAACATTGAATGAATTTAATACTATAACACTTAAATCCCTGAAGTGGTTGGAGTTTAATATTGAACAGAAAGTCAATTAGGCCTATTTCGCTCTAAACAACAGAACACACCAAACATCCATCCATCCATCCATCCATCCATTTGCGTCCGCTTATCCGGGGCCGGGTCGCGGTGGCAGCCGGCTAAGAAGGGCCCCCCAGGCTTCCTTTTCCCCAGCCACGCTCTCTAGTTCCTCCTGGGGGATCCTGAGGCGTTCCCAGGCCAGACGAGATATATAATCTCTCCAGCGGGTTCTGGGTCTGCCCCGGGGTCTCCTCCCAGTTGGACGTGCCCGGAAAACCTCCAAAGGGAGGCGCCCGGGGGGCATCCTAATCAGATGCCCGAACCACCTCAGCTGACTCCTTTCGATGCGGAGGAGCAGCGGCTCTACTCCGAGCTCCCTCCGGATGTCTGAGCTCCTCACCCTATCTCTAAGGCTGAGCCCAGCCCACCCTGCGGAGGAAACTCATTTGTCCGGCGTTCCCATTCGGTCACTACGGTCACTTGACCGTAGGTGAGGGTTGGAACGTAGATGGACCAGTAAATCGAAAGCTTCGCCTTCCGGCTCAGCTCCCTCTTCACCACAACGGACCGGTACAGCGCCCGCATCACTGCAAGGCCCCGGTACCCCATACTCCCGTAGTACCCCCCACATGATTCCCCGGGGGACACGGTCATAAGCCTTCTCCAAGTCCACAAAGCACATGTAGACTGGATGGGCAAACTCCCATGCGCCCCCCAACAACCCTGCGAGGGTAAAGAGCTGGTCCACTGTTCCACGGCCAGGACGGAATCCGCATTGTTCCTCCTGGAGCTGAGGTTCGACAATCGGCCGGAGCCTCCTTTCCAGCACCCTGGAATAAACTTTCCCGGGGAGGCTGAGCAGTGTGATACCCCGATAATTCCGGTCCCCTTTCTTGAAAATGGGGACCACCACTCCCGGTCCGGTTGGCATTCCACAGGTACTGTCGAGCGAAATGAGGACGTTACCTAAACGATAGACAAGTCGGTGCGGACATCTAGAGTACGGTCGACCGACGACAACGCCAGCACAAGAGCGATAATGCAGTTTCAGCATACTCGCATGCATGCCAATACGACCTAGGCGCACTTCTGACACTCGAGAGAGTAAACTATTTGAGCTATGTTCTGAAGATGAACTCTAGGGAATGAGAATATGGGTGAACGTGGGAACCTTCTATTCAATTTGCATTACTGCAGGCATGAAGGTCTTACGAAACGGAAGTATACAACAGAAACACGGAATCATACACGTCGTGTAAGGAAATTAAAGATTAGTGATTTATAGAGACGGTCACTTGTATGCCGAGGATAGTTCTACTAAAGAGTCGACGAAAACAGATGAATTTACATGTCGCTTTGACCAGTGATTCATCGCCCAGGCCGGCGGCAGTTACTGGGTCAGCAACAACATCCTCCCAGCTTTGAGCAGTCGAAGACTACCCGTGTTGATCATAAATGGAGGTGGAGGGTTTCCTGCCCCAAAAATGTTTCCTCGTTCCCAATCACTATTTACGGCGAACAAGCTGTCTTTAAATATGCACTGACATTAACGATATACGTAAGCATGATATCATATACTTAATTGACTGGGAGGTCGTACAGCGACAAATGTCCAGAGCCTTCAGCATCTCAGGGCGAATCTCATCCACACCTGGCGCCTTGCCACTGAAGAGCTTTTTGACTACTTCAGCGACCTCTACCAAGGATATGGGTGAGACTTCCCCCGAGTCTTCAGACTCTGCCTCTTCCCAGAGGACGTACTGGTCGGGTTCAGGAGCTCCTCAAAGTGTTCTTTCCACCGCCCGACAATATCCTCAGTCTGGGTCAGCAGTTCTCCTCCCCGACTGAGCACAGCCTGAGCCAAGCCCTGCTTTCCCTTCCTGAGTCGCCGGACAGTTTGCCAGAACTTCCTTGAGGCCAACTGAAAGTCCTGCTCCATGGCCTCCCCGAACTCCTCCCACACCCGGGTTTTTGCTTCAGCAACCGCTGAAGCTGCGGCCCTTTTGGCCTCCCGGTACCTGTCTGCTGTTTCAGGAGACCCCTGGGCCAACCAGGCCCGAAAGGCCTCCTTCTTCAGCCTGACGGCTTCCTTCACCGCTGGTGTCCACCAACGGGTTCTTGGGTTGCCGCCACGACAGGCACCGACAGCCTTTTGACCACAGCTCCGAGCTGCAGCCTCTACAATGGAGGCTCTGAACATGGCCCACTCAGGTTCCATGTCCCCAACCTCCCCCGGGATGCACGAGAAGTTCTTCCGGAGGTGGGAGTTAAAGACCCTACGGACAGGGGCTTCCACCAGACGTTCCCAGTTCACCCTCACTACACGTTTGGGTTTACCAGGTCTGTCTGGCAGCCTCCCGCGCCATCTGATCCAACTCACCACCAGGTGGTGATCAGTTGACAGCTCTGCTCCTCTCTTCACCCGAGTGTCCAAAACATGCGGCCGCAGATCTGCTGATACGATTACAAAGTCGATCAGCGACCTTTGGCCTAAGGTGGTCCGGTACCAGGTACACTTGTGGACCACCCTATGTTCGAACATGGTGTTTGTTATGGCCAGTCCATGACTAGCACAGAAGTCCAATAACAAAACACCACTATGGTTCAGATCGGGCAGGCCGTTCATCCCAATCCAGGCTTCTCCATCATTGCCCACGTGTGCGTTGAAGTCCCCCAGTAGAACTATGGAGTCCCCGGATGGAACCCTTTCCAGGATGCCACCCAAGGACTCCAAGAAGGCCGGATACTCTGAGCTGCTGTTTGGTGCGTAGGCACACACAACAGTCAGAGCCTTCCCCCCAGCGACTTGCAGTCGCATGGAGGCGACCAACATCTCAGGACTCGGGGTTATGCAATAGAGAATGTTATTTATTTACCGTGATGTAGGCAGGCAGACGGGTGAGGGACAGACAGACAGGCGGGTGAGGGACAGACAGGCAGGTAGGCGTTCGTAAAGGTAGTCCAAGGTTGAATCACGTAACAAGAAACAACAATGACATTTGGCAATGGTCCGACACACGTGGGTGGAAAACAGAGGCTTTTATGCCGTGCGTAATTGTTTAATTGCGGGCAGCCCGCTGAAAGTAGCCGCAAGGTGCCGCTAACCACCCAGGGGCGGCACTGGCGCACGGGAGCCCCGCTAATCCTCCAGGGGCGGCACTGGCGCCCGGGAGCCCGGAGACACGACCGCGATCGTGACAGTACCCCCCCCTCAACGGGAGCCTCCTGGCGACCCACGATGACCGGGCTGGCACCGTCGGGCGGACGACCTGGCGGCAAGGCAGAGGCCGAGCCGGGACCCTCCGGTGGACGACCTGGAGGCAGGACAGAGGCCGAGCCGGGACCCTCCGGTGGACGACCTGGAGGCAGGACAGAGGCCGAGCCGGGACCCTCCGGTGGACGACCTGGAGGCAGGACAGAGGCCGAGCCGGGACCCTCCGGTGGACGACCTGGAGGCAAGGCAGGGGACACCGGTGCCGTCGGAGCGGGGACCGGGACCGGGGATGACTGCCGTCTGGCAGCAGGGACCAGTAGGAGCTGCGGTGGTGCAGCCGGGACCGGGAGAGGCTGCGGCGTTGCAGCCGGGACCGGGAGAGGCTGCGACCTGGCAGCAGGGACTGGCAGGAGCTGCGGCGGTCCAGCCGGGACCGGGACTCGGGACGGCTGGCACCTGGCAGCAGGGACTGGCAGGAGCTGCGGCGAATTTCAGCCGGGACCGGGGAACTGCGGGAACGGCTGGCCACCCGGTGCAGCAGGCACTGGCAGGAGCTGCGGCGGTCTAGCCGGGACCGGGACTCGGGACGGCTGGCACCTGGCAGCAGGGAGTGGCAGGAGCTGCGGCGGTCCAGCCGGGACCGGGACTCGGGACGGCTGGCACCTGGCAGCAGGGACCGGCAGGAGCTGCGGCGGTCAGCCGGGACCGGGAGGAGCTGCGGCGGTCCAGCCGGGACCGGGACTCGGGACGGCTGGCACCCGGCAGCAGGGACTGGCAGGAGCTGCGGCGGTCCAGCCGGGACCGGGACTCGGGACGGCTGGCACCCGGCAGCAGGGACTGGCAGGAGCTGCGGCGGTCCAGCCGGGACCGGGACTCGGGACGGCTGGCACCCGGCAGCAGGGACTGGCAGGAGCTGCGGCGGTCCAGCCGGGACCGGGACTCGGGGTGGCTGGGACCTGGGAGCAGGGACTGGCGGGCGCTGCTGTGGTCCAGCCGGGACCGGGACTCGGGGTGGCTGGGACCTGGGAGCAGGGACTGGCGGGCGCTGCTGTGGTCCAGCCGGGACCGGGACTCGGGGGCTGGCACCTGGCAGCAGGGACTGGTAGGACTGCTGCGGTTCCCGGGACCGGGAGTGGCTGCGACCTGGCCGCAGGGACTGGTGGGAGCTGCTGTGGTCCAGCCGGGACCGGGACTCGGGGTGGCTGGCACCTGGCAGCAGGGACTGGTGGGAGCTGCTGCGGTCCAGCCGGGACCGGGACTCGGAACGGCTGGCACCTGGCAGCAGGGACTGGCAGGGGCTGCGGCGGTGCAACCAGGACCGGGACCCGGGATGGCTGTGACCCAGCAGCGGGAAAACAGGACTGCTGCGGTTCAGCCGGGACCGGGACCCGGGGTGGCTGCGACCTGGCCGCAGGGACTGGTGGGAGCTGCTGTGGTCCAGCCGGGACCGGGACTCGGAACGGCTGGCACCTGGCAGCAGGGACTGGCAGGGGCTGCGGCGGTGCAACCAGGACCGGGACCCGGGATGGCTGTGACCCAGCAGCGGGAAAACAAAACTGCTGCGGTTCAGCCGGGACCGGAACCCGGGGTGGCTGCGACCTGGCCGCAGGGGCCAGCTGGGGATGCGGCGGTGCCGCCGGGACCGGAACCCGGGCTGGCTGTGACCCAGCAGCGGGATAACAGAACTGCTGCGGCCACGCCAGGACCGGGACCCGGGGAGACGGGGGTTGCCTGCCCCGCCGCCGGTGAGCCCGCTGGACGCTCCGAGGACCCCCCAGGGCCAGGCGGGTCCCCTCGTAGCTCGGCGCCGGCGGGGTCTCGACCGTAGGGCGCGATCGGATCTGGGTGATAATGTCCTGCCAATGACGGATTAACCCCAAGCCTGAGTCTGCTGGGTACATTGCTGGTCGGACCATTCTGTCACAATGTGGGGCAGGAGGACCCAAACGCATGACTCAGGACTCGGGGTTATGCAATAGAGAATGTTATTTATTTACCGTGATGTAGGCAGGCAGACGGGTGAGGGACAGACAGACAGGCGGGTGAGGGACAGACAGGCAGGTAGGCGTTCGTAAAGGTAGTCCAAGGTTGAATCACGTAACAAGAAACATTGCATGAGGCGGTCCAGCCGGGAACGGGACCCGGGACGGCTGGCACCCGGCAGCAGGGACTGGCAAGAGCTGCGGCGATTCAGCCGGGACCGGGACTCGGGACAGCTGGCACCCGGCAGCAGGGACTGGCAGGAGCGGCGGCGGTCCAGCCGGGACCGGGACTCGGGGTGGCTGGACCTGGCAGCAGGGACTGGCAGGAGCTGCGGCGGTCCAGCCGGGACCGGGACTCGGGGAGGCTGGCACCTGGCAGCAGGGACTGGCAGGAGCTGCGGCGGTCCAGCCGGGACCGGGACTCGGGACGGCTGGCACCTGGCAGCAGGGACTGGTGGGAGCTGCTGTGGTCCAGCCGGGACCGGGACTCGGGGTGGCTGGCACCTGGCAGCAGGGACTGGTGGGAGCTGCTGCGGTCCAGCCGGGACCGGGACTCGGGACGGCTGGCACCTGGCAGCAGGGACTGGCAGGGGCTGCGGCGGTGCAACCAGGACCGGGACCCGGGATGGCTGTGACCCAGCAGCGGGAAAACAAAACTGCTGCGGTTCAGCCGGGACCGGGACCCGGGGTGGCTGCGACCTGGCCGCAGGGACTGGTGGGAGCTGCTGCGGTCCAGCCGGGACCGGGACTCGGGGCGGCTGGCACCTGGCAGCAGGGACTGGCAGGGGCTGCGGCGGTGCAACCAGGACCGGGACCCGGGATGGCTGTGACCCAGCAGCGGGAAAACAAAACTGCTGCGGTTCAGCCGGGACCGGAACCCGGGGTGGCTGCGACCTGGCCGCAGGGGCCAGCTGGGGATGCGGCGGTGCCGCCGGGACCGGAACCCGGGCTGGCTGTGACCCAGCAGCGGGATAACAGAACTGCTGCGGCCACGCCAGGACCGGGACCCGGGGAGACGGGGGTTGCCTGCCCCGCCGCCGGTGAGCCCGCTGGACGCTCCGAGGACCCCCCAGGGCCAGGCGGGTCCCCTCGTAGCTCGGCGCCGGCGGGGTCTCGACCGTAGGGCGCGATCGGATCTGGGTGATAATGTCCTGCCAATGACGGATTAACCCCAAGCCTGAGTCTGCTGGGTACATTGCTGGTCGGACCATTCTGTCACAATTTGGGGCAGGAGGACCCAAACGCATGACTCAGGACTCGGGGTTATGCAATAGAGAATGTTATTTATTTACCGTGATGTAGGCAGGCAGACGGGTGAGGGACAGACAGACAGGCGGGTGAGGGACAGACAGGCAGGTAGGCGTTCGTAAAGGTAGTCCAAGGTTGAATCACGTAACAAGAAACAACAATGACATTTGGCAATGGTCCGACACACGTGGGTGGAAAACAGAGGCTTTTATGCCGTGCGTAATTGTTAATTGCGGGCAGCCGCGAAAGTAGCGCAGGTGCCGCTAACCACCCAGGGGCGGCACTGGCGCACGGGAGCCCCGCTAATCCTCCAGGGGCGGCACTGGCGCCCGGGAGCCCGGAGACGTCAGAGCCTTCCCCCCAGCGACTTGCATTCGCATGTAGGCGACCCTCTCGTTCACCGGAGAGAACTCCAACACAACGGCGCTCAGCCGGGGACTTGTGAGTATCCCCACACCCGCCTGGCGCCTCACACCCTGGGCAACTCCGGAAAAGGAGAGGGTCCAGCCCCTCTCCAGGAGTTTGGTTCCAGACCCGGTGCTGTGCGTACTTTAATGTTGCAAATGAAATGCCATGCCTGCCCATATGAAATGTAAAGGGTCACAGGGTCACTGAATGCCATATTGTACTAATTTCTCTTCATTTGCTTTTCATGAAACAAACAAATACCGGAGGGAATGCAGTCAATGTTGTTCACAAAACAAATGAATTGAATTGCATTCAAAGACACATTTCAATACCCAGATGACATGTCTTCAATCGACATTCTCTCTCTCTCTCTCTCTCTCTCTCTCTCTCTCTCTCTCTCGCTCTCTCTCTGTGTCTCTCTCTCCACAGATGTACCAAGACACACCCGGGGCCGGTGGTCCATCTGAGCGACAGCCCCAAGGACGAGGGCAAGGTGGGTTGCCAGATGAAAACCCATTTGTATTACACCCACCGCCTGTCTGCCCTTCTGTCTGACATCATCATGTGTTGCCGTCTCTGTCACTGTCTCTCTCGCTGTCACTGTCTCTCTCACTGTCTCTGTTTGTCCCTGTCTCTCTGGGATTTTGCATGCCTGTGTGTGTGTGTGTGTGTGTGTGTGTGCGTGTGTGTGTGTGTAACAGCCTGGACATGGCTAACCCTCTCATCACGTCTCCTCAGCTGCCCTGTCCATCCCTGCCCAACTTGGGCTCTGGTGCCCAAGTTGTTTTTTTTCAGAACAATGGACAGTGCTGTTAGTTTTGTGTGTGGGGGTTGTCCGTCAATGCCCCGACGATTCAATCATTCCCTTCCACTCTAAGACTTACGGCACAGTTCTCAAGTCATCGTCGCTTCATTGTTTGCAATATCGTGGATGACGGTCATACTCGCTTTGTTTAAATGTTAGCTTGGCGTTTTAACACAATGTATGCCGACCAGATGCAGACACAGAAGGACAGACATTATAGTTTGGTATTTGCTGAACTATACTGCCGTGTTACACTGCACTGAAATGAGGTTTCATGATTAATACGTCAAGCTATTGTGAGTTAACGAGTTACAGAGTTGGGTATTTAGGAGCAAACTGATTAATATTCACTTTACTGCTGTTGTGTAATGCTTCGGTACTGCTGCCTAAAGTCAGACTGATGGAGAGTAATAATGCAAATGTTAGGGTTCAGGGAGAAAAACGACAATGTTGGATTAATGTTTTAATATGATGTGCAATTCTGTAGTCGTATTTAAGTACAATTTGCTGATGTTTTGCTGTGTACAATACTGGGGTTTAACGTACAGCACAGTACCTTGCAGGACCTGTTCTTGTATGTATATTAATTTGTAGTGTTACTTTGGATAATCAAGTCATAAAACATGTGACCTGAGTAAAGTTTATGTCTGTGTACTCCAAGGGCTTGTGTATAAGCAGGCCACAAGCCACAAGCAGCTTTTGCTACATGCCTTTCCTTGCTGATTTTGACAGGAAATCGTTCATAAATTAAAAAAATATAGCAGTGCCATGTTCTTATGTGAGCGCTCTGATTAATACATGTATACATGGCCCATAATCATATGGCCTGTAAAGCCCTTTGAGACTGTAACTGTGATTCTCTGCCGGAAAATGGTGGAGTGTTCCCTCCGGGTTGGGAATTAGTTGCTGCCTCAAGCGAAGGAGTTCAAGTATCTCAGGGTCTTGTTCACGAGTGAGGGCAAAATGGAGCGGGAGATGGACAGACGGATTGGTACAGCGCAGTAATGCGGGCGCTGTACCGGTCCGTTGTGGTGAAGAGGGAGCTGAGCCGGAAGGCGAAGGGATTATATATCTCCTCTGGCCTGGGAACACCTCAGGACCCCCCAGAAGCCGGCTGCCACCACGACCCGGCCCCGGATAAGCGGATGAAAATGGATGGATGGATGGATGTGATTAAGATCTACACAAATAAAATTGACTTGACATGATTTAACTTTAAATCGATATACAGTATTAATACAAAAAAAATTAGGACCCACTACTTCTACTTCTATTCTCATCTAAAATAACTTGTTTTCTCGTTAATGAAGGGCTTGTCTGGACAAGTGTGAGTGCATGAGGCTCCTATTCCAGTCGGTAATTGAAAAAACTAAATCCTCTAATATTGGCCTGGGCCTTTATTTACTGAGCCGCAAAGAGCACCAGGCCTTTGTTGGAGGCAGGCTTATATTAGAGGCAGGCCTTTATTTCAGAGGTCAACCCGCCACTCAGCGATGTGTTTGGTTTGGGACCGCCCGGACAGTCAACCGGAAAAACACACAGGTTTAAAAGTAAATGAACCGTTGAAGACACTGAGCCACGTGCGGTAATTGTTTACCGGTGGCACCACGCTAATCCATGTCATTGTGTTATCTGTGTGTGTGTGTGTGTGTGTGCGTGTGCTTGCGTGTGTGTGCTTCAATGGGTTTGTGTGTGTGCCTGATTGGGGTGTGTGTGTGTGTGTGTGTGTGTGTGTGTGTGTGTGTGTGTGTGTGCGTGCTTGTGTGTGTGTGTGTGTGTGTGCTTGTGTGTGTGTGTGTGTGTGTGTGTGTGTGCGTGTGTGTGTCTGTGTGTGTTTGTGTGCACATGTGAGAACCGTCTGGTTTCTTCAGGCCCACCTGCTCCAGGGTTCACATCCTGTGATCTGGGCTGCTCTCTCTCTCTCTCTCTCTCACTCTCTCCCCTCTCTCTCTCGCTCTCATGTCCCTCAGCTGACCTGCCTGTGCCTGTTAGCATCCGCTAGCATGACGTGGCTTGTCCTGCTGTCTGCGTACGCATCCACCTGCATGTGTTCAGTGTGGCTCTATGTATCTATAATACGGCTCTGTGTGTGTGTGCGTGTGTGCGTGTGTGTGTATTTTATTTTATTGGTGTGCATGCTGAGAAGTATTCACAACATATGTTATTCTCCAAAATTATAATTTTTCTTATTATTTTTTTTTGCCGTGTATCGCCTCCCACAGTTTTCAACGTAGAAACTCAGTTCAAAGTTTAAAAGATTCAGCTCAATTAGGAATCGTGTGCTATTACTTTTCTTATTGATACCCTTCATACTTTCCGAAATATTCAACATTTTCCAGAAACTTTTCCCCATTGAAATGAATGGGGGGAAATGTTTGACATTTTTCCAAACCCACTCATATTCAACCTCTTCCCATTCATTCATACATTCAGGTAGAAACTCCATTCAAACATTAAAACGTTCAGGACACTTGGATGAATTCACACATGATCAAAATGTTCATAACATTCATACTTTTTACACAATCACAGTTCAAAATTGATTTTTCAGCTCCTCAGACACTAACATGGGTGTGTATTGCGCTGGTCAGAGCGGGTGACGTCACGTTAGAGTGTAGAGCAGACGCATTTTTTTTTTTTATATATTTTTTAAACTGCCATCCCGCCCACAATATTAACTCCACATACGTAATTTCAAAACGTAGGAAAACTTATTAAGGTCACAGAAATGTAACTATGGAAACAAACAGACTTATACTTTTGGATTTATGAGCCTCGGAGTGACAGGAGTCCCCGCCAAAAACTCCGTTTTTTCAGCCACCTTCAAGCTTTTCAACTCGTGGAGCCCTGCTGCAGAAGAAGCATTCCAGGGGCACCATTTTGAATCGTGTCCAGTCTTACCTCGTCATCCATGCTTTCAGCTACAAAGCTCATCCAACAGTAAGGAAACAAGCCAAATAATGCTGCCACTAATGTAGTGTCCAAGTGTGTGGGCTTCAAATAAACTCTTACTATTTAATTAGCTTATTAAATTACAGCACAACAATGACTAAGCAGTTTTTCCCTATTGAAATTAATGGGGGGAAAGTTTCAAACCCACTCATATTCAACCTCTTCCCATTCATTCATACATTCAGGTAGAAACTTCATTCAAACATTAAAACGTTCAGGGCACAAATTGTTATTGTTGTGCGCAGTTCCGAGCGGTCATCTATTGTGGCTGGAGTTCAGGTTCAGGTTCTGGATTGTCTGTAGCAAAGCAGCGAGCTCGGGAATCAATGTGACACAAGGCAGCATCACCAGGAATGATTCAAAGTTTATTTACATACACAGAGCATATATACAGTTTGCATGGGAGAAAGAGAAGCATTTACATATAGACACAACAGACATAGAAACGCCTCCAAGACAGCCATTCAGGGAGCAGGGACAACAAGGCCGTCCATGGAGACCCTTCCGTCCCCACACCCCAGACAGCCAATCCGGAGACGCCAGGACCCCAGGCCCCACGTGGGGATGTAACAGACAGACAAACAGTTAACAGAGGCACGGGTATCATGGCCTCCCGTGCCACACAAAAGGTGCAGAGACTGCAAGGTCTCACGTTGAGCCCTTCCGTGGGACCGCCAGTCCAGATAGGAGACGCAACCGGTTCCCACAACAACAGCTGCGAGTGCGTCTCAGAGGCCTCCCGGGGAAAACAGATAAGAGTGAAGCTAACTAGACACGTAGGCCACACAGCAGAGTGGAAAGTTACCGGCCCACACGATCAATACATCCACAACTCCCAACAGTTATAATGTGAGCATTATATATATATCTGAGTTAATTGCTAATTGGAAATAGTAACATGCAATAATTAGTTGTCCCACCAGGGGGGAGTATCTGGAGTGTGGGTTTTGTGTTTGCCGGTTCCGGGGGAGAGGGCTTCCCCGCGGTTTAAGCCTGATTAGGGAGCAGGGTAAGCCTCGGTCATCGTATGTAATGCGTTCTATGATTTCTTTCCGCCATATAAAGTGCAAGCAAAAGACAATATGTTGTCACGTGGTCTTATTTGTAAATAGAAGTTACCACATATTTTTGGCGACGAGGTAAACTGGTTTTTGACAAACGTGTCGTCGTTTTTTTGTTTTGTTTTGTTAAGTTTAAGCTAAGCTACAGTGAGTGCTAGCTAGGCGGCTGGCACATGAGCAGGCAGTGCAGAAGACGAGTCGGCGCGTGACGGGAGAGAATCAGAGAAGAGCTAAGCGGTGGAGGAGGAGCCTCGCGCGCAGATGGCTACGTTTGGAACTGTTAGTGAGTTTGTGGAGGCCAACGAGGACTGGACAGAGTATGGGAGAAAGGCTGGAGCACTTTTTCTGTGCTAATGGAATTACGGAATGAGGCTAAAGAAGCGCTCTATTCTCTTGAGTGTGTGTGGGGCAACGGAACCTATCAAGCTATATAGGAATTAGCCAGCACCACGGATAACCGGTGAGAAATTCCATACGAGGAACTGGTCAAGCTGGTAGGAAACCACCACAATCCAAAACCTTCTCGTT
>PIJE02000714.1:226004-247374 GCA_002895965.2 Coryphaenoides rupestris | reverse complement strand
TTTATATCTGAAAATAAATGGCCGCACTGTTTTGACGCGCGTCGGTCGGTGTATTTTAGACAAGAAATGCAAATTAATAACAGCGACTTCACGCAGAGGCTCTGGCTTAGGGGCCCCCTGAGCTCATGGGCCCCTGGGCCTGGGCCCGGTAGGCCCGTTCGGTAATCCATCCCTGCCCCCCCCCCCCCCGTGGGGAGAAACCGAAACAGGAAGTAAACGAGATGTGACGTCACTGACTGACTACCTTACAGGTGGGCTGGACATTAATATTAGTATTAGTATTTTTATTTTTATATATTTGTATATATTTTTTGGTATGTATTTGTATATATATATTTTTTGTATATATTGTGGCACACTCTGGGGTGTTGTTGAGTGCCCACACGACTGGAAATAAGAATTCACTTGTCCCCACACCAATATTCAATGAAACAAGGATTTATTTACTGTACAGGGGGAGGGGAAAGTGCAGGGTTAATCGTAGTGCCAAGTCCGTAATCCAAGAGTCGTCGTCGTAATCCATAAACGGGGGTATCACACCAGGAAGTAGTCTCATGCGGTCCAGGGCAAGGCAGGCGGGAGGGTCGTCAGGCAGGCATAACAAGTTAAACGAGTTAAATTGTATTGTTTTCTCTGTGTTGATCTCTGTGTTGCAAGACTCAAATGGGCGGTAGCATCTAGTGTGAACTAAACTCCTCCCACCTCCAGCCAAGTTGTGTTTTTTAAGGATTGAAAGTTAAATCCTGCTGCTGCTGGTGTAATGTGTTCCTGTTCCTTCTTCCACCCTTCCTTCACACCAGAGGCCGTTGACATGCCAACATGAAGTGTCCCGGTTGTAATGAGTCTGTTGCAAAAACAGCCAAGTTCTGCAGCGAGTGTGGACTGCGCCTGACCACCCAGCATGTAGACAATGGTTAGTAAATATTATTCCTCTCTCTCTGTCTCTCTCTGTGTGTGTTGTGCAACAGTATGTGTGTGAATGACACACTGGAGCTATACATATATAAAGTCAAAAGCCTCTGGTGTGAAGGAAGGGTGGAAGAAGGAACAGGAACACATTACACCAGCAGCAGCAGCAGCAGCAGCAGCAGGATTTAACTTTCAATCCTTAAAAAACACAACTTGGCTGGAGGTGGGAGGAGTTTAGTTCACACTAGATGCTACCGCCCATTTGAGTCTTGCAACACAGAGAGCAACACAGAGAAAACAATACAATTTAACTCGTTTAACTTGTTATAAGATAAAAGAAGATAGAACTTTATTAACCCCAAAGGAAATTTTTGTGCCAGGTTGCACAGCAATAGAATAAAACAATAGAGAAATAAACAGTAGAATAATAAAAATAACACATTTACAGTAGGTCTAAGTCCGAGTAAAAGCATAAAAATATAGGTGAAGTATAAAAAAATACAGTCCAGGTGTGTGCACCTGTCAAACCAGTGGCAGCAGGCATGTCTATATATATATATATATATATACAAATATATACAAAAATATATATAGATACAAATACATTTTAAAAAATATACAAATATACAAATATATAAAAATAAAAATACCAATACTAATACTAATACTAATACTTATACTAATGTCCAGCCCACTTGTAAGGTTGTCAGTCAGTGACGTCACATCTCGTTTACTTCCTGTTTCGATTTCTCCCCACGAGGGGGGGGATGTGTACGTCTCTTATTATTATTATGATTATTATGACAATTATAATGATTATAACGCTTAATATAATGATAATGGTGATGATGATATGAGCGAGCCTGGCGCTCCGTCCGGCAGGCAGCAGGCCCGCCTGGACGTGACGTCACCGTTCTAATGTCGCTCAACACGCAACATGAGAACTGTACCTCGACTATTATCATTATTATATCATATTATATTATATTATATCATCATGTCGCAATAATCACACACACACACACACACACACACACACACACATGCTGCATGTGTGTGTGTGTGTGTGTCGGTGTGTGTGTGTGTGTGTCGGTGTGTGTGTGTGTGGAGACTCACCGACTGACTGTTTGGATGACTTGGTTCTCCTAAAAGAAGCTTCTCTGAGTACATTTGTTGAAGGAGACGGCAATATATCACTGTGGTACATAAAGATAAGAATAGAGCAGGTTTCAAGCATTCATAGTTACGATTCTGAGCACGTTACCAACGTCAGGTGTAGTCCGATACCCTCCACAGCAGCAGCAGCACTGGTGGTGGTGGTGGTGGTGGTGGTGACCGCCTTGTGCTCCGATCGCGTGCGTTTCCTCCGGTGGGCCGCGTGCCATCACGTCCGTGCCGAAAGGGTCCAAAGAAAGGGGGGTGTTTCAGGACGGCAGCCAAGGCCGAGCCACAGGGCGACGGCGGCGGTGAGGGTGTTTGAGGAGGCGGGTGGGTTGATAAGTTCACCGGATCCGGGATTGGAGGTGGAGCTCTTGTTGTTGTTGTTGTTGTCTAATATGTGGAAAAGATGGCTACCTTTGCCGATTGTGTGCCATACCACCACACCACTTTTATCGGAAAGCGTATCCTGATTTTATTTGAGTTGATTGTTGTTTATTTTTTATCGGTTTTAATTTCTTGTTCGTTATTGTAATTTCAATTCTTGTCCCTCATGTATTTTCATTTCATCTTGGCCTTTTATTTCATTTCATTTTTCTCTGTGAAGCACTTTGTAACTCGATATATGAAGCGATATATGAATACATTATTATTAGGGCCGGGACTTTAACGCGTTAATTACGATTAATTTATTACAGAAAAAATAACGTGTTAAAATAATTAACGCATTTTAATCGTACTTTATTTTTGCACTCCAAACACCACGGAACGTTTCTCAGTGGACGAATTGGCGGCTCAAATATGGGCGGACCGGAAGAGATCGCGTTTGGACCGGAAAAGATCGCGTTTTTGTTGTTACCATTTTAGATGGTAGAAATGGTAGAGATGGCACTTTATGTTAAACTGTTGGTCTGTGTAGCTAAAATAAACAGGATTTTGCTGCTTAAACGTATGTATATGTGACACGCGCTGGTAATTTGGGTCTGTTGTCGGGATTCTCATTTTTCGCTAGAGGCAAAACAAGATGGTTTTTTTTCTGACTTTTTTTTCCTTTTCTTATATATTACTAAAGTTAGTGTTTAACAACTGACTCAATTAAATAAACATGTTTAGGATCAGTAAATACTCGTAATTTGTCCGCAAAGCTTGTTTCGGCGGCGTGGTGTATCAAGTGTTTGATTAGCATATTCGGTTTCATTGGCTTTCGTCACCACACACGTCACATCCGCTGGCCTCCCCGCAGCTACAAGAACTACATTTCCCAGCGCGTAGAAAGGTCTCGCCCTCCCAAAAAAACGACAAAGGCGGGATCGCTTCTCGTTGCTTCTCTGTCAAATATTGGTATGCGATTAAAATGCGATTAATTACGATTAATTAATTACATTAATTAATTACAATTAGATTAATTTTTTTAATCGAGTCCCACCACTAATTATTATATATTATATATATATTGTTATCATATTTGTATTATTATTATTATTATTGTTGTTGTTGTTATTATTATTGTTATTATTATTATCATCCCACTCATCACAAATGAACTGGTAGGATACATATATTCGGGGGGAATATATATTACTCTTTTATATATTATTTATTTATTCTATGTATTATTATTATTATTATTATTATTATTATTATTATTATACTCGGGAAATAATACAATAATTTACAGTTACCTTACAAAAAAGCACTAACGAAAAAAAAGACAAACATACATAAAAGTGTTTAATTCTGTGTTAAGTCACTCAACGCGTCCTTGGTTAACATGAGATGTACTTGTAGTGCGACACTTGTGACACTAGGGGTCGCTGTATGCCGCAGGAAAGGAGAACATGAACCCTTTCCTCTTATAATAAATAATGAGTTGCTTCTCCATCTGAATGAAGAACTGAGACAGGTTGCTTTGAATCTTTTAGTCTGATTAAAAGAAATAAAATAATAAAATAAAAAATACAAATAATTTGAGGTCATGATGCTTTTTTACGATGTTTTTAGACGTCTTTATGTTTGTTGCGCATGTGTGCTTGTGTTATTGTTTTTATGTTCTTTATAGTGCAAAGCAAACACCCTGAATATATAAAATAAAGGTTTAATTTAATCATTCCACTCGAGGTCAACGCTATGCGCACGTTCAACGCATGCGTTGTTTATAAGCAGAAGCTGCGCAGTTTCAACTCATGTGGACTTTTCTCTGGTTCAGCATTTCAATATTATTATTATTATTATTATTATTATTATTATTATTATTATGATTCAGATATATCGAGCACATGTCCAATTCATACATGGGTGTTGATGATTTTATATTTACATTTACATTTACATTTAGGGCATTTGGCAGACACTTTTATCCAAAGCTTACAAAGAGTACATTTTGTTGAAGGAGACAGCAATATATCACTGTGGTGCATAAAGATAAGAAGTTTATATCTAATGGCAATATTCAACCCTGAACCCAAATGCAGTGCATGCATTTTCTCCATGTACTTTCAGACACAATTGGTGGGCAGTATAGTCCTGGACATGCAACTGATAGGCTAGAAAGAATAGAATAGAATAGAATACAACTTTATTAATCCCGAAGGAAATTCTTGTGCCAGGTTACAGAGGATACAGTACAATAAAACAATATGGGAAAACAAATCAGAAATATCATTAAAAATAAGAATGGATTACAAATTTACAGTTAAAATATACAAATTAGTACGCAAGATAATGTATATTCCGACCGAAAAACAATTGCAATTAAAATATGAAATATATTGACATTACATGAATAATATTGCATCATGATGATGAAGACATGAGAGTTAGTTTATAGATCAATATTTATAGACATAAAATAAAATAATAATAATAATAATAGAATAGAATAGAACTTTATTAATCCCAAAGGAAATTCTTGTGCCAGGTTGCATAGCGATACAGTACAAAAACCACAGATTGTTAAAATAACTAATGTATATGCAAATTACAGTTAAATATACAAATATGTGGGCAAGATAAGATATTCCGACGGCGAAAACAATTTGGCATAAATGAAGTGAAATATTATTGGACATGACATTAAGAATTAAGAATATGCCAGTGACTGTTCACAGCAGGGGTCCCCTCAATGATATGTAGATGAGGGCAAGTTGCCTGTAAATGACCAATATGGTATATAGCACATGATAGAGGATTGCACATGATGTTGGACAGTAATATTAATATTGCACGTAATACTGAGGAAAGTAATACTGAGGAAAGTAATACTGAGGAAAGTAATACTGAGGAAAGTGCCCATGATGTTGTGAGGTAATATTGCACATTATATTGCTGTGTTCATTGTCTTGTAGGGGGAGTTATAGGGAGGAGTTATAGAGTTTGATGGCCACAGGCAGAAAGGACCTCCTGTGGTGTTCTGTGGTGCACCTCGGTACTCTGTCTACGGCTGAAGGTGCTCTGGTGTGACTCCAGTGTGGCGTACAGGGGGTGGGAGGCGTTGTCCATAATACTGAGTAGTTTACTCAGCATTCTCCTCTCCAAGACCTCCACCACAGACTCCAATTCCACTCCCAGGACAGAATCCGCTTTCCCGATGAGCTTATTGAGTCCGTTGGCGTCGGCTGCCTTCACCCCGCTGCCCCAGCACACAACAGCGTAGAAGATGACGCTGGCCACCACAGAGTGATAGAACATCTGCAGCACGGTCCTGCAGACGTTGAAAGATCTGAGTCTCCGTAGGAAATACAGGCGACTCTGACCTTTCTTATACAGGGCCTCTGTGTTTTTAGACCAGTCCATTTCATGTGAACACCCAGGTACTTATATTCTTCGACAATGTCCACCTCGGTCCCCCTGATGCTGACCGGTTTCGGGTGAGTCGGTTGCTTCCTGAAATCCACCACCAACTCCTTCGTCTTAGAGATGTTGAGTTGCAGGTGATTTAGTCCACACCGCTCCACGAAACTGTCCACCACACTCCTGTACTCAGACTCCTGCCCCTTTCTGCAGGTGGCAGGACTGTGAGCTGTATCTGAAGTCTGAGGTGTAGAGTGTGAACAGGAAGGGAGAGAGGACTGTCCCCTGAGGTGCTCCCGTGTTGCTCACTATAGTGTCCGACATGTTGCTCTGCAGCCTCACATACAGAGCAACATGTCGGACACTATAGTGAGCAACACGGGAAAGTACTGCACAGGATGAAATACTAGTTGTATTCAACGTGTCACACACACACACACACACACACACAGTCCCGAGTAAGCAAACACCAAAAGTTATAGATATATGGATGACATATTGATGATATATAGATGACAATACGAATTATATTGCAGGCTCATAACAATAAGAGTTGCACATAATTGATATAGGAATAACATGACACACACACACACACACACACACACCTCCCAACAGTCATGGATAAGAAACTTGATACTTGTGCAAAAATGATTTGACAATCCAGCGTCAATCAACTTGGAGAAACACAATTTCAAAAAAACATTTTGTTGTAATCAATACTTCAGTGTGGCTTTGCGTGGAGGTCATGCTATACTGACAGTCCTGAAGTCCACAATAAGTATTCAGTTGGCATCCATGTTGACCGCCCCCCCCCCTCACCACACACACACACACACACACTCTCACACACACACGCACACACACATACCCTCCCCCAGAAAAAAAGGGCAAATGACAGCTCCACAGAGGAATCCTCGCAGGAGTGTGGAGATGATTCATTCATTCATTCTTTCTTTTCCCTCTATAAGTAGTCCTTGGGGAAGCAAAAGGCAAAGAAAGGAAGAAGACCTCCATGCAACTCGCAGGACCCACCATGCAGAAGCCTGAGAGGAAGGCGGTGTGTTGCGTCCTGGTGGTCGTCTCCATGCTGGTCTCCTGGGGCCCCCGGGGGACCCACGCCTGGTACAAGCAGGTGGCCGGGGGGCAGAGCTACTACTCGGTGGGCCGGGCGTCGGGCTTGCTGTCCGGCATCCAGAGGTCCCCCTCACACACCCGCAGAGCCGAGCCGCCTGCAGGAGGAGGAGGAGGAGGGTCCACAGATGCTGCAGACGCAGAAGAAGTCCGACTCCTCTCTGAATTCAGCCGTCAGAATTACATCCTCAAGTCTATAGTAAGTTGTTTTTTTTAAAGGTAATTTGGTATAATACTTTGCAACACTTCCTCTAACCATTATTATTATTATTACCCTTTTATTACACTTCAATTATTGCCAAATAGTTTTTGCGGACTGAATATCTTATCTTACCTATATTTTTATACTTCTCCTAGGACTTAGACTGTAAATTTGTAAATCTGTTATTTTATTTGTATTATTCTACTGTTTATTTCTCTCTTCACCCTTGTTTTAGTCTATTGCTATGCAACCTGGCACAAGAATTTCCTTCGGGGTCAATAAAGTTCTATATTACAATCAGAGCAGAGGCGGTTCTAGACCAATGTTACTGGGGGGCCGGTTGTTTTGTCAGAGGGGCACATTGGACCCCCGGGACAAAAGGGACAGTGTTCAAGCTTTCAAAATGTTTACTTCAGTATATAAAGTAATGTAATGGCGCACTAAAAACTCTCTCGTAGACTCTTCATTCGGGGGCCACAGGGCGTCCAAGCTCAGTGTTACAGAACCCCAGAACCGGCCATGCAGCAGAGGTGGACGTGAGGCGGTGCGAGCCTCCATTGTAACGTGCGTTCATGTCTGCATGATGACATTAACGGCTGGTTTGTTGTTTTACTGTCGTCTCCCACATCAGCCCATCTGTATCACAGAGGTGAAGCCAAACCTGCAGGACTGCGAGCTAACCGAGAAGGTCCAAGGGAACTTGAGGTGCAAGGCGGAGGTGTCCATCTCCCTGGACTCACTGGACTGTCTGGGGGGAGACTGGAGACCGGACCGCGGTGCACATCTGTAGCCTGGTTCTGGGGGATGCTGCATTAACTCAACAAATGTCATAAACTCCACGCTGTACACGTAACGCCTGTTGGTTGTCCAGCCGTCTTTATTAAAAATAATTTACACCCTAAGAAATGTTTAACACTGTACATAGGTTATCCAAGTTGAACAATAAATCATATTGCACTTACACAACCTGCCTCTTTCCTACTCTCACACACAACACTCCCTGCATCTGATAGAAGGCTACAGTCTGACAGCTTGTTAAATCAAATAAAACCAACAACCCCACATCCGGTATATTTTGTAATAAACATCCGGGCAAAGTTGAGAGAATAGGGCATGTGGTGCAAAAGAGTCCTTTGCTTTAAGTAACTGGTCAGACAAACGTTCTTTCATTTTGTTTAAGTTTGTTTTAGTGTTTACTCCAGTCAATGCTAAATGTTTCCCAGTCAATCTTTATGCATACAAACAAAGTTCACTACATCCTTAACTGGATGTTATTAAGGCGGTACAGTCTATCTTCAATTAAGAATCACACCCGATTGACTAATGGCGCTAATCATAAGCCTGACCAATCACATGACATCTAAAATTAAACATACTCTTTACTCAGTTTAATGTTATAGACCAATTTCACAATAGCACATACGTCGTTTGTAAAAACTGAGGCCAATAAAGCTCATTGTGAGTATTTATATACATATAAAAACCCTTTAGTAGCAGACCCATGATGTTATGAGGGACACTTGGTCGCTCAAGCAAACTACTTGGTCGATGCGGTTATCAAGCTGCCATTTGTATTTTCCATCTTCTCAATCATGACAAGAGCTGGCTTAAATATTTTATTAAAATCAATCAAAATGTTAAAACATTAAAAAGTATCAGCCTTTTGCACCAAATCAATCTGCAGAACCAAGAACACGGAACAAAACTAAAACGCTCACATGGAAATAAAGACGATATAAATGTTGACCAACAGGCGCAGGGCTGAAGTTAAAACACATTTACATTGCAAAGCCAGCGCGCATTCCCGGCGTCCGAGGGCCCGGACCTCTACAGCAGCGGGACGGCCGCCAGGTTCTCCCTGAGCATCTGGGCCGCGGTCACCTGGAACACCACCTGGACGTTGGCCGTGTCCGTGGCGGTGGTGAAGTGGTGGAAGACGGGCGCCCGCCGCCGGCCGCTCGACGGCGTGAACATGCCGGCGACGTGGCGGGCGGCGGCGTCCAGGTCGCGGTCGGCGCCTGTGGGACGGCGCAGCGTTGGAACTCCGGACAAAAGTGTCGCGTTCTCACAAGGACACGTGCGCTACGACGTTGTGAAGTCCGCCATTAACTAAATGTTTTCCCCAATATGTATGCTAATAAGCAACTAGTTAATGGTCAATATGTTCCCTAAACTCAAGCATTAGCACAATTTGTAATCAGTTCTTGCACTCATCCCGAAGAGCCTTCTCTAAAAAATAACCTCAAACGCAATCCCAAGAATAAATCCCAATTGAAAGTGTGAGCAGAATTGAATGAGTCTGAAATATGTACCACCACCACGTGACCCGTGTCAGGGCGAGTGACACAGACGCCCAGAGAGCGAGAGTCTCAGGAGGAAGACGTTCTATTCAAATCATAAAAGTGGAGGGAAAAACAAGCGACTGCATCTCCAGACGTACGGAGCCACGCAGAATCCCTCGTGGAATTCATGGCCGCCAATAAGATGATGCTTTTCACCGGCTTTTGGTTCAGAATGACGACATTAAAAGCTTCTCCGTCGCCCGTCACCATCGACATTACAGTGAAGAACAACATTTACCAAACCGTGGACATATTTTGAACATAGTACAACGTAGTCTACGGTATTGTATCTCAGCACAGTTTCACGACAGTTACCATTTGTAAGCTCTGTTCCAGAAAACTAAAACGGACCCAACGGACCCACCGTGTTTCGACTGCAACGGCAATTTGTTGTTGATCTGTCAAAGACTTAAAAACAAAGTCTGCATCGTTAAATCGCCCGTTAAGGCCACAAATCTCATGTCGACTAATCAAATCCCCTGCCTAAAGAAAGCGCGAGTTCCATGCGAGTACGTTTTGATGCAAGTTAGCCCTCGCGTTTCACTTTGAAGCAATGAGGGGAAAAGTTGACTTTGAAGCAATTTAAATGTAAATCGAGACATTACCTTGATAACTAGGGAGGAAGAATCTCAGGTGTCTTCCCGAGTGTAGGATCTTCTCCCGAAACAGATCCGTTTTGTTCATGAACACAATCTTTAGAGAATAGAATTCACCACATGTAGTGACACACACACACACACACACACAGTGGAAAAAACCAAATAAGTGAACAAGAAATATGACCTGGAAATCCAAATCAGATCTTATACAAGACCCACCTGTCCGGAGTTCACCTGGACTCTGCATAACCCCCCCCACCAGGCTACCGAGCAATTATGAAACTCGTTCTATTAACCTCGCAACTATGAATGCTTGAAACCTGCTCTATTCTTATCTTTATGTACCACAGTGATATATTGCTGTCTCCCCTTCAACAAACAAGTCGCTTTGCATAAAAGCGTCAAATCCCCTCAATGTAAATTTTGTTTGGTTGACTAACTGAATACTTGGTATACAAGCAGATGACAAACAAGAGGAAAATTAAGAAAACCATGTCAACGCTTTCTCTCGCTAACTAAGCCATCAGCAGACCGGCATTTCATCTGCAACCTTAAAAAGTTAATTTCAGAGTAAAAACCTCAAGGCAAGTGGCCTTGAGAGACGGAACTTACCAACGTTGTGTTTTTAAACATGCCATTGTTGCAGATGGAGGTAAAAAGTTCCAGGCTCTCCTGTAGTCGGCTCTGGCAAAAGAGAAAAGCAAAGCATTGAGTCACACACACACACACACACACACACACACGATTGAGGACCCTCAGACGTGGACAACAGAACGCACCATGGAGGGGTCAGCCATGAGGGTCATGTCATAGCCGCTCAGCGTGACGACAAACAAGATGACCTGGACGCCGTCGAAGCAGCTGAGCCACTTCCTCCGGCCGCCCCGCTGGTCGCCCACGTCGTACATCCTGAGGACGGAGAAGGCCAAGAGAAGCGTTTGCAAGGCTGTGGCGTGATATATTCACCTTGGATCTTCAGCAGGATCACTTGGATGATTATTAAAATAAACCATTGCGTTACAAAAATCAATCTCTGAAGTTGGCTGGGAGAATTTTGGCAAAGGGACATGCACTCATGGCATCTATCCCAGTGTTTCATTTATTTATTTGTGGCAGGACACCACAATAACACTGACCATAGCTTATGTGGTTTGAGCGTACGTTTTATTTTAAAGTTAAGATATTTACGCTCTAAATTAGTGATGAGAACATCCTTGCATACGCGGGGAATTAAGGATGCAACACCGGTACGATCATGTAAATGAGTGGAAACCATCGTGGAGTTTGTTTTTAAAAAGAAGCACCTTTTGGACCACGTTATGCGATTGTGATTTTTTTGGGACATTTCTTGCATCCCTACTCTCCACAAAATGTGCCCAATTCAAGTCAACCCCCCCCCCCCCCCCCGCCCCGTTCAGAGACGACCACAAATAGAATCTAATTCTGTGGGAGACACTGCAGAAAACCATGAAAGCACCCTGCTGCCAAGGCTCCAAGTGACGCGGTGGGTCTGGGTGACACAGGAAATGGGCGCCACTCGGCGGAGACGGGTGCGGCGCCACGTCAGCGGCAAACGTTTCCGGCAATTTCGGCAAAGTGGGGAACGAGCCTTAACCGTGGAATCTGATGCTTGGAGTATAAATAGTCCAGTGTCAATATATCAATTAAACAAACATAAATCACAATAGAAACTAAAACGATGATAGTAATGGTACGGTTTCGGCCGATGCATGGATTTTGTTTTCAGTATATAAAAAGGGAAAAACTAATTGTGTCCCATTATTCTACTCATTCTATACAAATTAGCTCCCCTTCAAATTCACAAGCTGGCCACATCAGTCTGAGACGTTCTAAAATCAAATTTTACACACTCAGTAATGGACATTACTTTTACACAAACAGCACCATATACTTTTTAATGCAACCCCAACACGTGTGAAGCTCGACTGAATGATATTCAAGTTCAGCCTCCCCAGAATTTCAATTCCAAAATGTTGCTCTACACAGATAATAAAATAAAAAGGGTTAAGAGTTCAGGCGTGTGTGTGTGTGTGTGTGCGTGGCTTTCTGCGTATACAGAGAGAAGGCATCAATATTTTACAGGTGTGATTCACTCTCTGGGATCAGCTTGTGTATAATGTCTCCGTGGCGATGGTGGTGGCGGCGGGGGGGCCGGTGTCACAGGGGCCCCGTGGGAGAGGGAGCCTGAGCTGTTCAAAAGCAGACGATAAAATGATGCGGAAAGAAAAAGAAAAATAAAGTACACAAAACGAGAAGTAAATAAAGCCGAATCGATTCCTGAGCGTCATCTGCCAATCTCTCCCGTGAACTTCTTGTGTTGAATAATCAAAAGACAAAATCAGGCTTAAAAAACAAAAACGGCTTGTTGTAAAAAGTGTAATGTTACATGAAATATATTTCACCCTTTCATTTTGTATTACGATGACTGAAATACTCGCCCTCATTCCCAATGTCCATGTATAGTTAGTTAAAGTATTGTAAAGCCAACTGGGGATTCAGTCAAGTTAGACTTTGTACTTTTTGAAGAAAGAAGGGCTTGAATCGAGGTCAACAGCATCGCCACCAACAACGTACGACGCGGGACGGAAACACGACATCGAGGCGGCAGCGCGAACGTTTCTCACCGGAAGACGACATTGTTGACCTCAAACTGCGTCTCGATGATCCCACACGTCCGCACCCTGACCCTCAGGACGTCCATCTCCGTGGGAACGTAGTTGGGAGCGGTGATCCGAATCACGTCCTCAAAGAAGCTGCAATTCACGACATGAACGTCACGCGAGGAGTCCCTGTATGGATGCGTGTATGAACTCTTTGCAGGCCTCTCGACGACCGCTCGCCCCGTCGACGTCAGACTTGGCGGGTGCACAGCAGAGGGCCCACGGAAGTGCAGTGTCGAGTATGACGTTGTTTGGGTGAGCGGTTCTCGAGAAATCCAATGAAGTCAAATATTGTATTTTTAAAGAAGAATTTTTAAAACATTGCATTGTGGTTTGGCTTTTGAAACCGTTCCAATAGACCTCAGGTTTAACTATTTGCATTTTAAAAGCAATATTCCAGACTCCTGCCTTCCCAACGCCCCTGCATTAGAACTTCTAAAATATGTTGTGCTAGTGACCAATTAGTTTAGAACGGTCACGCAGGGAACTCGCGGGAGACTTGACGCTCCAGGCTGATGCTGATGGGTGCCACAGCTCCAACACCAGCCCAGTAATTGCAGGCACCGACCTAAAGGACCTCTCCCAACTATACAGAGTCAGAGCCACAAAGAAGGCGCCGTCAATTCTGGCCGACTCGAGTCAGCCCTTGTTCAGTGAGTTTAGGTCGTAGATCTAATCTGCCAAGATGTAGGACCAACAGGTTGAAGAACTCACTGGTCCCCCGCTGCTTATTTAAAGAGTATTATGTAATGTTATGTTTTGTGTGAACCGTTTGTGTGATCTTGTGTTCTGCTGGCTGTGCCAGTCGGGGAAAATAAAAATGTCCTTGACCAGTTCTCTCCTCCTTCGTCAAATCAAAACGTACACATTTCTTGGGGTTTGACAATCTCTACCAAGTAGCACAAAGTAGTAGGACCTCCTCAGAAGACAGCGGAAGTACAAGAAGACCAAACACAGCAGAAGCACAGTGATCTGAAGGCCAGGGTTTGGTGGAGTCGGGATAGAAAAGGACAACTTGATAAAGGCGTCACATTGTGTCGTCTTCTTGAGTTTCATCGGCAAACCAGGGATCCGCCAACATCTCAAGGCTTTGTAAACTAAATCACCCGTCTCCAAAGTAATTCGACACACCAAATAAACTTGATAGATAGACGAGATAAAACATCCAAGTCAGCCAATAACTCAACGACCACACGTGGCAGTTTCCCCCACGACCATTAAAATGATCTGAAAATTGTCACGGATGCCGTCCCTAATTCGCGTCACTCCAGATGGGACACCTCACAAACGGTGTTCACAAATAGCCGCCCAGCCGACATCATGTTAATGACAGCGATGATTACATGAGCGACGTCTACACAGATTGCTCCAATTAGACTCGGCGTGTTCTTACCTCCTACCCCGGGAGGGAGGCAGGGAGGGAACGCGTCATACACGTGTGGCTGTTCAGACGATGTGGACCCGAGCCCAACACCGAACCACCACCTTACAGATTGGCCCGTCTCGTCGCTCCCAAAAACACAATGAGTCACACAGAGCTGTCATTACAGCAGCGCTTTAAGAGTCCAAGAAGAGTGGTACATCTAGCCGCTTTGGTTTTGAAATAAATTAACCACAACAAAAAGCACTGTGGATAACAATACTGTCCATTTGTCTGTCTGGCAAAAGGCAAACACTTAAAACTGACTGCCACACACACACACTTACTAGAGCGCAGAGTCGTTGAGGTCAAACTCTTGACCCCTGGCCGCGGCGGACCTCACCCCCGGGTCGGCCCACAACGCGAGGAAGGCGTGGGCCGCGAAGGGGACCAGCTCCTGGTCGTCGCCCACACACTGAGGACAGGACAGCAGGGCGCGGGCGTGGGCCTGTGGGGAGACGGCGGCACAATCTGCTTTGTTAAAGAAGGCCGTTGCTGCAGTGGGAGTGTAGAAGGAATAGTGGCAGGGAGATATGGCCCAGGTATGGCCCGGGCGGCAGTGGCTCAAGCGGTAGAGTGGTTGTCTGATAACAGGAAGGTTGCTGGTTCGATCGGCGGGCTCCTCCGCCTCCTAGCTAAGTGTGGAGGTGTCCCTGAGCAAGACACCACCTAACCCTACCTGCTCCTCCTCCTAGCTAAGTGTGGAGGTGTCCCTGAGCAAGACACCACCTAACCCTACCTGCTCCTCCTAGCTAAGTGTGGAGGTGTCCCTGAGCAAGACACCACCTAACCCTACCTGCTCCTCCTAGCTAAGTGTGGAGGTGTCCCTGAGCAAGACACCACCTAACCCTACCTGCTCCTCCTAGTTAAGTGTGGAGGTGTCCCTGAGCAAGACACCACCTAACCCTACCTCCTTCTAGTTAAGTGTGGAGGTGTCCCTGAGCAAGACACCACCTAACCCTACCTGGTCCTCCTCCTAGCTAAGTGTGGAGGTGTCCCTGAGCAAGACACCACCTAACCCTACCTGCTCCTGACGTGTTGGTTGTTACCTTGCATGGTTGACACCGCCGTCGGTGTATGAACGGGTGAATGTGAGGCAACACTGTAAAGTGCTTTGGATAAAAGCGATGATATCAAAGGAATCCATTTATGTTCTATCCCAACATAGGTCATTTAATATTGAGATAACGATGTAGCATAGAAATAAAATAACCACATGGCAAAGCGGATTTTGTGTACTCCGTACGTGAATAAAGGACTTGATAAAATTTGAAAAAACTACTTTGTCAAGAAGACAAACCTTATGCCATAATCACGATATTACAATCGCCAAAACCTAAGGCAATATTTTGTCTCATATCATAATATATGCTCCTGATATATTGCCGAGCCCTAGAAGGTAGTTCTGATTGTGGAATTCCCTTTTAAGACACAGGAGGTCGCATGGAACCATGTATTGCATTTTCAACTCGGTCTGCATTGATGCAATGTTTGGCCAAGTTTTTCATCCTTCCGTGTCGAAGCCGTAAATGACCGTTCACCTTCCGCCACCGGGACAAATCCTGACTCGAACCGTCCAGCAGAAGGCTGACGTAACCAGGAGCATTGGTGGTGACTGAAGCTGCCAGAGACCCACGGTGGTCACCTCACCTTGTTGCTCTTGTTGCACAGGTTGATCCTCAGCATGCCCATACCCTGCAGAACAAACTTCATGGAGGTCAGCAGGTTGTCCAGGACGGCCGGCTGTGGCGAGATGGTCCGCAATCCATTATTAATGCACCACTGCATGGCGCCGGGTTCAACGGCTTCACTCATGAATGAAACAACGGCCAACATAAGATCCCAGACTATAAAAAGGTTGCTTCTGAGGGAGCCCGTGACATGAAGGCTATGCGCCATATTTCTGCCACTGCTGCCCTCGCTTGTGTATCTGCCCTTCCTTACTTGTACATTTAGGAAGGCAATAAAATCAATAATTAAAATGGAAAAATAAATCAACGTTTGTCATGTACTGTATGAGCAACTTCAAAAGTAGAACAGGAAAATTAAGAGACATGACATTTACATGCATGGAGGGAACTGATACTAAAAATCCCTGTGAAGATAAGAGTTCTACATAATCAACCACCAATTATTACCTATTTTTTTTTATCAGTGAGGAGGGGTTATAGCGTATAGAGTACCTTAAAACTGATGAGCTCCTGTTTGGTGAAGCCATGGCTGTGAATGAGTTTCATCTGCTTCACCAGAGTGCTCTTCCCACTCTCTGCAGCACCTGCAGCACCCAACAAACCACCACGTCACCATTTAATACACACACCTTGGAGTCAAGACCACCACAGCGACTGGTGGACCACCACAGCGACTGGTGGACCACCACAGCGACTGGTGGACCACCACAGCGACTGGTGGACCACCAGCACTCACCCAGCAGGAGGATCGTGACCTCGTTGGTGTCCCGCCGGGCCTGCCGCTCGTCACTCAGGTCCTGCTCTATGCGGGAGCTGTGGCCTCTGGCGTGCTTGTCCTCCTCGGAGAGCCCCTGGTGGAGACACAGCCTCATGCACAACTGCAGCAGCGTGCATATCATTATTAGTATTATTAGTATTATTATGATGATTATTAAGTGATAAACGGTTGGATACAAAAGTCACACCTTATTTAATGTGCAGCAATGTAAAATAAATACAATAAAGTAATAAAGTGAACACAGGACTGCTGTACCTGCAGGGGGGACGGCAGGAGTTTGAGGCAGCAAAACATATTTATACTTTAATACTTTTATTTGCACTTAATTAGCTCTTGCGCGTCTTGTTGGATCCGCAGCCACACGCTTTGACGCGACGAGGCCACGCCCCCGAAATGAATCCGACCAAACGATTGGCTGATTGGGAGCACACGTCTGCGTGTCAATTAGTCCTAATTGGTGTGCCGTGAGAAGCCAATTAAGCCACCATTTATTTTATGAAGAGGAATTACATTGAGGTGCACTCTGCTCACTCGTCCAACATATCATATCATATCATATATCATATACACCTTGGAGTCAAGACCACCACAGCGACTGGTGGACCACCACAGCGACTGGTGGACCACCACAGCGACTGGTGGACCACCACAGCGACTGGTGGACCACCAGCACTCACCCAGCAGGAGGATCGTGACCTCGTTGGTGTCCCGCCGGGCCTGCCGCTCGTCACTCAGGTCCTGCTCTATGCGGGAGCTGTGGCCTCTGGCGTGCTTGTCCTCCTCGGAGAGCCCCTGGTGGAGACACAGCCTCATGCACAACTGCAGCAGCGTGCATATCATTATTAGTATTATTAGTATTATTATGATGATTATTAAGTGATAAACGGTTGGATACAAAAGTCACACCTTATTTAATGTGCAGCAATGTAAAATAAATACAATAAAGTAATAAAGTGAACACAGGACTGCTGTACCTGCAGGGGGGACGGCAGGAGTTTGAGGCAGCAAAACATATTTATACTTTAATACTTTTATTTGCACTTAATTAGCTCTTGCGCGTCTTGTTGGATCCGCAGCCACACGCTTTGACGCGACGAGGCCACGCCCCCGAAATGAATCCGACCAAACGATTGGCTGATTGGGAGCACACGTCTGCGTGTCAATTAGTCCTAATTGGTGTGCCGTGAGAAGCCAATTAAGCCACCATTTATTTTATGAAGAGGAATTACATTGAGGTGCACTCTGCTCACTCGTCCAACATATCATATCATATCATATATCATATATCACATCATATATCATATATCATATCATATATCATATATCATATCATATATCATATCATATATCATATATATCATATCATATCATATATATCATATCATATATCATATCATATATCATATCATATATCATATCATATATCATATCATATATCATATCATATATCATATCATATATCACATATATATCATATCATATATCATATCATATATCATATATCATATATCATATCATATATCACATCATATATCATATATATATATCATATCATATATCATATATCATATCATATATCATATCATATATCATATATCATATCATATATCACATCATATATCATATCATATATCATATCATATATCATATCATATATCACATCATATATCACATCATATATCATATATCACATCATATATCATATCATATATCATATCATATATCATATCATATATCATATATCACATCATATATCATATATCATATATCATATCATATATCATATCATATATCACATCATATATCATATATCACATCATATATCATATATCATATCATATATCATATCATATATCATATATCATATCATATATCATATATCATATATCATATATCATATATCATATATCACATCATATATCATATATCATATCATATATCACATCATATATCATATATCATATATCATATATCATATCATATATCATATCATATATCACATCATATATCACATCATATATCATATATCATATCATATATCACATCATATATCATATCATATATCACATCATATATCATCATATATCATATATCATATCAGCACTTGAGAATAATTCCACCCAAGTATTTTTTAATCCTATTGAACCCTAATTATAATACATATATATGTACTCGATACCTGATTTCTATTCATTGTGTTACTTGTTGTGTTCTCAACCTGTTCTCAATCCTGTCTGCCTTTACTCTATTTATATACTGTAGGTAGGCCCAGCCCAGCCGATGCAATATGCAAACTGGGTTAAAATGTGTTAATGTTGATTAAAACAATTGTAAAATAAATAACGGCTTAAAAAAACCTACAATAATTATTGCTACTTCTGTTAAATGTATTGATCTTTAATTTGCTGTATGTGGTATATTTGTTGTATAGGAGCCTATGTTAGATAACATTAATTAGATGTTATATAGCATGTAGTAGATGCTATTTAACAGTAACTAGGTGTTATATAACACAAACTGGATGTTACACAGCATGTAGTAGATGTTATATAACATTAACTAGATGTTACATAGATGTTATATTACAGTAACCAGATGTAGATGTTATATAGGATGTAGTAGATGTTATATAGGATGTAGTAGATGTTATATAGCATGTAGTAGATGTTATGTAACACTAACCGGATGTTACACAGCATGTAGTAGATGTTATATAACATTAACTAGATGTTATATAACAGTAACCACATGTAGATGTTATATAGCATGTAGTAGACGTTACATAACAGTAACTAGATGTTATATATAACAGTCACTAGATATAGATGTTATATAGCATAGAACTAACGTTAGTTTCTGATCTGTATTGCACTTAGAGCTCCAGCAGGCTGCAGTTCACTTACCGGCCACCGGGGTCAGTGATGAGAAGGAATCCGTGACTCTCGCATAATAGCACCTTTAACACGACAGTGAGGTTGTCTTCCACAATATATAACTTCATTGCAAACGCAATATTTCTAATGAACACATCATATTTAGACCAGACACTCACACATTAAAGCATTTGGACAAACATGAGGCCAGACAGCGTTTGGTTTAGTAATTTAGTCGAAGTGTGTGTTATTATCATTGTCATCATAATATACTGTAGGTCAGCTTCCACAACGTTGTACAGTATAAACATTAAGCATTTCTCCATAACATACATAGTATAGCCTACACTGAGTACATTCCAACTTGAAATACAGTACATAGTTACACTTTAAAACAATCCAAAACAATTAAACCAAAGTTAAAGAAAAGGTGGTCAGCAAAATATACACCTTTAAAAAATATAATATTTCATCCTTTTTTATTTTTTTTTTACTGTTAAGATTAACTTCTTCCGAACTTGGAAACTGCAAGTCTGGATGACGTTTAATTTAAGTCAACAACACAATTATTTTCTAACATACTATTCAAAAGATACTATGTTAAAAAGCATTCTGTTAAAACTTAAGTGTTATATTCTAATAGAATCACAGTACAAGGAGTGTTTTCTTTTCAAATAAAAGTGTAAAACTGAACTCAAAAGGCCAGGCATGCAGCAGCTCTCTGCGCGTCTTTAGTTAAAAACAAAACCGTTCTCCGTAGAAAATAACTCCAGTTCTAGAGTGATATAGAGTTTCTGAGCAGTTTCTGTACATGAGGTCCCGTGAGTTGGCCCATCCAATATATTATCATTATTATTATTATTATTAGTATTATTATTATTATTATTATTATTATTATCATTATCATTATTATTATTATTATACTCTTCACTTGACTCTCCAAGCCCGTCAAACGGGGCTGTCACTCAAACACTATTCTGCCCATAAACTCAACCAACAGCAAGACAAACAGGAATTAGATATCATTAAAGGATTCAATTTGAAATAAAAACATTTCTCCGTATCGTGGATTTTGCCCCGACCACCGCGGCCCCCCTTTAACGCAGACAACGTTGTCTTCTCATCGGTCCAAAAAGAAACTATTCCCACCTTTTGACTCTTTATCCACATACAAAATGCCCGTCGACTGAATTATAAAGTTTTAAAGGCAAAACTCGATGAGGAAAAAATAAACAAAACGTAAAAACTAATATCTAAAAAAAATAGACTCTTTTAGACAGATCAAGTTGTACGATCAGGCCGGCCTCTCGGACACAAATCCAAATCAACACATCGTCACAGAAACGTTCATTTGGGGGCTGATTTGGGGACAGAAAGACTTGGACGACATGGAATTGCATATGTAGCACGTTTGAACTTATTAAGACATAGTCTTGCTCAGGGACACCTCCACACTTAGATAGGAGGAGCAGGTAGGGTTAGGTGGTGTCTTGCTCAGGGACACCTCCACACTTAGCTAGGAGGAGCAGGTAGGGTTAGGTGGTGTCTTGCTCAGGGACACCTCCACACTTAGCTAGGAGGAGCAGGTAGGGTTAGGTGGTGTCTTGCTCAGGGACACCTCCACACTTAGCTAGGAGGAGCAGGTAGGGTTAGGTGGTGTCTTGCTTGTTGACCTGTGTGCATCGTTTACCTGTTTTTGATTATCCGTTGCACTATGGCGTCCGTGGTGAGGTCGTTGCCGCTGTCCACCGTGTGCCAAATGCCCTTCTTCCGGGGTTCCTGCACACACACACA
>PIJE02000714.1:175035-225989 GCA_002895965.2 Coryphaenoides rupestris | reverse complement strand
AGGTGTGTGTGTGTGTGTGTGTGCAGGAACCCCGGAAGAAGGGCATTTGGCACACGGTGGACAGCGGCAACGACCTCACCACGGACGCCATAGTGCAACGGATAATCAAAAACAGGTAAACGATGCACACAGGTCAACAAGCAAGACACCACCTAACCCTACCTGCTCCTCCTAGCTAAGTGTGGAGGTGTCCCTGAGCAAGACACCACCTAACCCTACCTGCTCCTCCTAGCTAAGTGTGGAGGTGTCCCTGAGCAAGACACCACCTAACCCTACCTGCTCCTCCTAGCTAAGTGTGGAGGTGTCCCTGAGCAAGACACCACCTAACCCTACCTGCTCCTCCTAGCTAAGTGTGGAGGTGTCCCTGAGCAAGACACCACCTAACCCTACCTGCTCCCCCTAGCTAAGTGTGGAGGTGTCCCTGAGCAAGACACCACCTAACCCTACCTGCTCCTCCTAGCTAAGTGTGGAGGTGTCTCTGAGCAAGACACCACCTAACCCTACCTGTCTCTCCCCCTACCTGTCTCTCCCCCACCTGTCTCCCCCCCAGGTTGCTGTTTGAGGCGAGGAACCAGAAGAAGGAGGAGAAGGAGATGGCCGTCATCCAGGCGCTGAAGCTGCGAGATGAAGACTAAAGAAGGAGCCCACAGCACCGTGTTGTAGGAGAGGCTTCCACACACACACACCTCTCCACATATACACTACATACTGTATATATATGTATATATATATACAGTATATATTATATACTGTATGTATGTCATATTTGTGACCCTGATAAATCCATAGCATCTTAAAGGGTACATATTGTGCCACCGGGTGTGAGTGTGATTAGCCATCGCAAGCCGTTTCACAATCGCCATGTGACTACCGTCTAGTGACATCACAAGTGGGAATGTCCACCTACCTAGATGTATGCTGACGAGATCAGTCTACCAGCCGACCCAGTGGACTGTACTGTACTGTACTGTACTGTACTGACAGGTCAACTGATCTAGTCAGCATACATCCAGGTGGAACATTCCCACTTGTGATGTCACTAGACGGTAGTCACATGCCCCCTCCCCCTCACCTCTCCCCACCTCCCTAAGAAAAAACAACAAACAAACAAAAACAAGCCCCCACTACCCCACCTCCCCCTAAGAAAAAACAAACAAACAAAAACATGCCCCCCTCCCCCCCAAGAAAAAACAACAAACAAACAAAAACAAGCCCCCACCTCCTCCCCCAAGAAAAAACAACAAACAAAAGCATGCCCCCCTCTAAGAAAAAACAACAAACAAACAAAAACAAGCCCCCACCCCCCCAAGAAAAAACAACAAACAAAAACATGCCCCCACCCCCTCCCCACCCCCCAAGAAAAAACAACAAACAAAAGCATGGCCACCTCCCCCCCAAGAAATAACAACAAACAAAAACATGCCCACCTCCCCCCAAGAAAAAAACAAACAAACAAAAACAAGCCCCCCCAAGAAAAACAACAAACAAAAACAAGCCCCCACCTCCTCCCCCAAGAAAAAACAACAAACAAAAGCATGCCCCCACCTCCCGAAGAAAAAACAACAAACAAACAAAAACAAGCCCCACCCCCCCTCACCTCCCCACCCCAAGAACAACAAACAAACAAAAACATGCCCCCCCCAAGAAAAAACAACAAACAAAAACAAGCCCCTCCCCCTGACAGGAATAGAGGTGGGGGGGGGGGGGGGGGGGGGGCGACTTGCAAAAGCATGTAACAACACACACACACACACACACACACACACACACACACACACACACACACACACACACACACACACACACCACACACACACACACACACACACACACACACACACACACACACACACACACACAGAGAGTAAACCATGATGTCATGTGATCGGAGGTGTTTGTGTGGTGGGCGGAGCTACACCAGGGGGGACTCACAGCGTACGGGTCCAGGCCGTCGCCGCAGGGGTAGATGTTGGTCTTGCCGTGACAGACGAGGTCCACCTGGGGAAAGGAAGTAGGTTGTTGTGGTTGTTGTTGTTTTGGTGGAGTTGGTTAAAAAGATGTATTTATTATGATTATTATATTTACCTTGAAATGATCAAGCAGATCTTTTGTGACTGCAAACGGGGCACCGATCACCACTTCTGAAACATACTGCAACCAAAACCAAAACCAGTATTAGGAACTACTCTTAAAAAGAGTCCGATTTCAAAATTGTCACATGACGGCCCCCTCTAGTGACATCACAAGTGGGAGTGTCCAACTACATGTGTGATGATGACTATGATCAGACTACCGGCCTACCCAGTGGACCGTACCGAGTGGTAGGTTTCTCTATCCATCCATCCATCCATCCATCTAGCTAGCTAGCTTATCTCCCACTTGTGATGTCACTGGAAGGCGAGTCACAGGGGCCCTTTAAAAGGCAGACGATGGCCCCTCTTACCCGACAGGCGAGGACACTCAGCGTTCTCTCGTGGATGTTCATGATCGGGTAGTTCTTCCCCTTGTAGCGGTTCACCTCCTAGAAGAACACAAGTTGTTGTTTTTTGTTAAGATAAGATGAGATTAGATAAGATAAAACTTTATTCTTGTGGAAATTCTTGTGCCAGAGTTTGGTCAAAAATATCAATAATATAAGAATAAAAACAGAATAATACATGGACAGTGTATAAGCCTAATAGAATAACAATAAAAGTAAGAAGCGTTTAGATTTAGTCGAAATTAAGTTAACAAGAACAGAAAATGTGGCGATGGTATTGAAAAGTATTATTGTGCATGATAATGATAATACTGCAATAAGTGCATCTACCTATACGCACACACGCACACACGCACGCACACACACACACACACACACACACACACACACACACACACACACGGATGCAAACATGAGGCCTGAGGTCGGCAGGAAGTTGAGGGGTCACCTGATCAAAGTGCAGCCCCACGATGATGTACGGCCGATCTGCCAACTTGTGCACGGCATCCAGGAAGTCCACGTGGCCGATGTCTGTGAGTGGCCAGGGGTCAAGGGTCACAGCAGGTGACCAACAATGCCATCACGACTCACTAAACCCCAACCCACCCCCACCCAAATTCTTGACGACGTTAACGATTTTGCTCGGAGCGGAAACACACCGTTAATCACATATAGAAATGAAATATAACAAAGTTTAAATTAAGTTGCGCGTTTGTGAACCAGTGAGATATTAATAACTGAAATAAAACCCCCAAAGATCTATAGCAATCTATTTGCTATCTTGACGTTTACTCTCACTCTCTTTGGACAAATGTACTTACTATTGTAATTATTGTGTCTGCCAAATGCCCTAAATGTAAATGTAAATAGAAATGTAAATATACTCTGTTAGTGCTGTCGCATGTTATAGCACTGTTTGGTTCATAGTCATAGTAACGATGTCCTCGGATGCCCGTGACACAACAGGGAGGGGGTGGGGGGGGCGGAGCTTATCTGCGGCCCCCGTCGGTTGCCAGGATACGGAACAGGTCGAAGGCGCCCGCCACGTAGATGATGGTGTCGCCGGGCTGCGGCTCGCGGCCCGACGCAAACTGGATGATCTTCTGGGACGTCTGCAGGAACTGAGACACGCCGGTCCACGGGCTGTGGCCCTTCTGGACACGCACGCGCACACACACACACACACACACACACGCACACACACGCACACGCACACACACGACATGTTACTTAGCAACCCGTTTCTTCTCTGTCAATAGTTGGGGGGGCGAGAGGGAGAAGAGAACGGTCCCCTAGCGCCGCCCAGTGGCCATAGGGCTGTACTACCACACGGTGATCACACAGGCATTAATAAAGAGGACAAATGTTGAATTATAAAAGCAAGAGATGAGACAAACCTTCCCGAAGTTGTCTGTGTGCTGCTGGTAGTCGGCGCTATCCTGAGGAAGAGAGAGACGGAAGGTGTGAGGAACAACCTGTCTCTCATCCTGCATCAGGACGGACAAGAGAGAGAGAGAGAGAGAGGGAGAGAGAGAGAGAGAGAGAGAGAGAGAGAGAGAGAGAGAGACAGAGAGACAGACAGACAGACAGAGAGACAGAGACAGATGGGAGAAAGACACAGAGAGACAGATGGGAGAGAGAGAGCAAGAGACAGAGCACAAGAGACAGAGGGAGACACAGAGAGAGACAGAGAGACAGATGGACAGACAGACAAAGAGAGAGAGACAGAGATGGGAGACAGGCAGAGAGAACGAGACAGAGAGATTTGAGAGAGACAGACAGAGAGACATCAGAGACAGAGAGACATAGATGGGAGGGATAGAGCGAGAGACAGAGATACACAGAGAGAGACAGCGATGGGAGAGAGAGACACAGGGAGAGACAGAGAGGGGTGAGAGAGAGAGAGAGAGAGAGAGACAGAGAGAGACAGAGTCAGAGACAGAGAGACAGAGACAGAGACAGAGACACTCACAATGTTCCTGTGATGGGCTTTGGTCATGAGCAGCATCCTGCCCACCAGGTCCGTGGTGGACACCCCCTGTGTCCTCTTGCACTCCCTGTCCACAACGCAGAGAGACAGTGTGTCCACGTGACTCGCCTGTCTGTCTCCCACACAGTCAGATGCAGAGAGACAGCATCTGCATCTGCGTCTTCCCAACAGGCAGGTGATTGATGAACGGTGGGACGGTCACGTTGGTTATGGACCTCACCTGTATCTGCCGGACTTCTTCACCTCCTCGTACGTGTCCTTCCCGTCCACCGTCAGTGTGATGTCATCTGCAGACGGACAACAGCCGCGGGTATTAAAATGCGGTTTTACGGAGGTTATGCTAGGACTGCAGACAGACAGACAGACAGACAGTGAGACCCCCTCCGTGCTCACATCACAAACTGGCTTGCCGTATCGCCAATGTTCCATTGTTGGTGACGGACCCTTCATCCATCGACGGGTTCTACTGGCTGTCTTTGCAGGGAGAGCCAGTGGGCGGAGCTGAGAGGGCGTACCTCCGTGCACGCAGAAGTCGCAGGTGTATGTGTCCAGGGTGTCCAGCGTGGTGACGTAGGGCGCGCCCTGCACTACCTCGTCCACCCACTTGATGGCGCGCACCATCTTGTAGCGCTCGGCCTGCGTGAACACCGGCGGGCCCTTGTGCTTCGCTATCTCCGCTGTTGGGGGAAAGAGAGATAAAAAATAAATGTTATCTAAAGTGCTAGTACAGTGTTGCCTCACATTCACCCGTTCATACACCGACGGCGGTGTCAACCGTGCAAGGTAGCAACCAACACGTCAGGAGCAGGTAGGGTTAGGTGGTGTCTTGCTCAGGGACACCTCCACACTTAGCTAGGAGGAGCAGGTAGGGTTAGGTGGTGTCTTGCTCAGGGACACCTCCACACTTAGCTAGGAGGAGGAGCAGGTAGGGTTAGGTGGTGTCTTGCTCAGGGACACCTCCACACTTAGCTAGGAGGAGGAGCAGGTAGGGTTAGGTGGTGTCTTGCTCAGGGACACCTCCACACTTAGCTAGGAGGGGGAGGAGCCCGGCAACCTTCCTGTTGCCAGACAACAACCGCGCTTACCTGCTGAGCTACTGCAACCCACATACGATATACCATGGTAACGAGTCGAAGAGGCATAACATGGTATAACACGCTATATTAACATTTAACTGCACTGACTCCTCCTCTCCCCCCCCCCCCCCCCCCACCCCATGGACACTATTGTGTGACATTAACGCACATCTTTAAATCACACCTTTTAATTGTTTATTGTTCATTATAAATTGTTCCTCCGAGTACTTCTGTTGAAGCACTCGTAGATAGGTTAACGAGAATAGGAAGGTTTGCTACAGGTCCTTACCGTCTGTGTGTACGCCAACGATGAGGTAATCTCCCATAGCCTTGGCCTGGCGGAGCTGGTTGGAGTGACCATAATGCACCATGTCATAGCTGGACCAGAAGACACACACACACACAACAAGAACACAACACCGTGAGTCTGTCGAAGAATAATGTGACACATTCACAAGGTTAACATTGACATTTATATATTACTTGGCAGACGCTTTTATCCAAAGCGCCTTACAAAGAGTACATTTGTTGAAGGAGAGACAGCAATATATCGCTGTGGTGCATAAAGATAAGAATAGAGCAGGTTTAGAGCATTCATAGTTACAAGGTTAATAGAACGAGTTTCATAATTGCTGGGTTGTCTGCATAATAGCTGAGATAAGAGCAGACGTGCCATTCTGAGTGCATTACCAACATCTAAGAACATACAATATGCTGTACTATTGAAAATAATTAACGCTGGACTAAACAGCATAGTTATTGTATCTATCTTTATCGTCGTCAGAACCACGTTATCACTACATGCCCGGGAGACAGCCACAGTTCAGTTAACCTGCGAAACCAATATAGGCCATCGATACTAAATTAATTATCTGCAGTATATCTCGTGTCATGTCACCCAGATAGTGTATCGCCACTTCGCCGCGGATAATCCGACAGTCATAAAGCAGAACAAAAATAGCAGCCAATAGCAGCGGCTACGAGGCTACACAAGCGCTTTATTTCTATCGCCCTTAATCACAGTTCCAGTCTCAAAGGGCTTTACAGGCCATATGATTATGGGCCATGTGTCGCTTTGGATAAAAGCGTCTGCCAAATGTCCTAAATGTAAATGTAAATGTAATCATGACACCCCCCTAGCCCTATAGAGCCACCCCTAAGGGAAAGAAACGACTCCCTTAATGAACAAGGAAGAAACCTGGAGAAGGAACTCAGAGCGGGGGATCCCTCCTTCCAGGGACGGCAGATGCGACAGGACATGACCTCAGGAGACCCCGGCTCCGCACGCCGAGGCCTCGCTCCCGAGTCTGAGCGGACCAGTCCACCCTGACGCGTCGCGGCTCTCTTATAGACACAAGATTAAACGGGTATTAACCGGGTATTAACCGCGCTCGCTTGTCTGTTTGCTTTATAATCATAATCATCCGCTGCTAGCAGTAGCCCAGTTGAGTTTGAGTTTGAGATTGAGATTGAGATTGAGTTCAACTTCATATTTTATTTATTTGGTGTGTTATCTTGGAGGGTTGTATTCTTGGTTTTGATTATTTTCCGCACTGATTTTAAGGGTTTAAAACTGTAACAGGTAATCTTAATGACTTCTGAACTATCAATGCCCACCAATGTCAATGTTTCTCTGTACTTATCCCTTACAAATAGATTAAATAAATACATGAACATTTTTTTTTAAAGGTTACATCTGACAAGGGCATCGCGTTGGAGTCCGTACACGACCTTGGCAAAGTACAAGCACACACACACACGCACACGCACACACACACACACACACACACACACACACACACAGGCTGTGTGTGTGTGTGTGTGATTCAATTCCAGTCCTGTTTTTTCACGGATCACTACGCCGGTGTTAAAATATTTATTATTACGGTCTGTTAGAAGACACCCAGACAACACCCGAGCTCCTGGGAGGAAGCAGTACATGAGAAGCGTTCTATGCTAAAACCATACATTTAAATTCTGTCGTCTGTTTTTATCCTGAGGGACAAACGAATACAACCGAGTCAGAGGAAAGTGCTGAAGCGCTGAGATGTGCTAAAAGAAGAGAAACCAAAACAAAAACTGGATTTATGTACTCTTTGGACGCTAAATAAAACACAAGAGTTGAAGAACAACACTAAATGTGATGGTGGATCATGTACACACGATGCGATGACGTAATACCTTCCGATGTTGCAGCTACCGCGAGGCCCCCGTGACCCCTGCATCATCAGCAGATACGCCGGGGGCGGACTTTTTCCACCACGCCCTGACGATCGTGACGATCACTGACCTTTGACCTGGTGACGGCACTATCCAGCAAAACAAGAGCTTAGCGGTTAACAGCGGAACCTTAGAATGTGGGTCATCGCTCTCAGGTGTCGGACCGCCTCACCTGGTCCGGGTCAGAGGTCAACAACCATCAACAACAACATCAAACCGATGACTAAATACATCCCCGCTGTATCCGTCCATGGTCTGCCATTCCATGACCTGATCACCTGATCACCTGATTCTAAATGATTGACAGCTGGTTTATTGATGTGAGTCACTGAGATAGCCGCTTCAGAGACTTCACCTGAAGTTCCACGTGTCATCAGGGGACACGCAGGTGTGCGTGTGTGTGTGTGTGATTGTGTGTGTGTGTGCCCGTGTGCCTGTGTGTGTGTGTGTGCCCGTGTGCCTGTGTGTGTGTGTGTGCGCGCGTGTGTGTGTGTGTCTGGGTGGGGGGGGGTGGGGCATACAGGTGTGGGAACATGCAAGTGTGTGTGTTTGTGTGTGTGTGTGTGCATGTGTGCCTGTGCGCGCGATCGTGTGTGTGTGTGTGTGTGTGTGTGTGTGATCGTGTGTGTGTACATGTGTTTACAGTGAGCCTCTCTCTATAGGCACTCAGCCCTCCGGTTAATATTCCGGCATCCCAAATATTCCGGGACATTCCACCAGACCGCCGCTCCTGAAGGGATGGAATCTGACCAGAGAAAGCCGTCGTAATCCTCCCGTCCCCGCCCCCCCGCACGCATGTGGTCACCGTGGCAACGGCGTGTTGTTGATGCTGATGTTGTGAGCTGTTTTTTTGGGGGTGGCTATCATCGTTGTTGTTGTTGTTGTTGTTGTTGTTTTGGATGTTGGAGGTTGGAAGTTATAAGCTAGAAAAACACTTTCCAGAGTGGGTTGCCAGGACAGCACTGCAGCAACAAGTGATGATCTTGCAAACGATTCGAGTCTATTTCTATCATGCTGTATATTCGACGCGTTTCTCTGCTCTGGGCTCGAGTCGGCGATGCTACGGTGAGAGCCATCATGGACGTGGAGTCACAAAGTGTGCGTGCGTGAGTGTGTTTGACTCGACGGGGCAGCAGTGTCAGAGCAGCGGAGAGCAACATGTGTGCACTGTACCCGGGAACAACGCAAAGGCTGCGCAATGACTCCTCGACGGTAGACTGAGCCTCAGCCAACAGACGCCCGGCTTCCCGCTAAGCTCGTTCACGTTCTGTCCACGCGGGTTATCTTTTTTCCGAGGCTGAGGTTTACAGGCGCATCCCTTCGCCGACTTCACGGGAAGATCCTTCGGAGAGCGATTACTGTGACTATTATCAATACATTTAATCCAATCCCAAATGAATAGGGACAGAGGAATAGGACCATATTTCACATACGCCTACAGATCAACATTTGGCGAGCCGGGGTTAGAAAGCACCGGACAAAATGTGCTTCAATGTTTATTGAAATGAATGCTTCAAAAATGTGAAATAAAATCATGGCTACGATTTATAGCCTAAGAATACATCATTTACCCAATTGACTCATATATCGCTGATGGTTCAACGTGTAATAGATATGTTATTATTATCGTGGTGGAGGTTAGTGGTGGAGGTTAGTGGTGGAGGTGGAGGTTAGTGGTGGAGATTAGTGGTGGAGGTGGAGGTTAGTGGTGGAGGTTAGTGGTGGAGGTGGAGGTTAGTGGTGGAGGTTAGTGGTGGAGGTGGAGGTTAGTGGTGGAGATTAGTGGTGGAGGTGGAGGTTAGTGGTGGAGGTTAGTGGTGGAGGTGGAGGTTAGTGGTGGAGGTTAGTGGTGGAGATTAGTGGTGGAGGTTAGTGGTGGAGGTTAGTGGTGGAGGTTAGTGGTGGAGGTGGAAGTTAGTGGTGGAGGTTAGTGGTGGAGGTGGAGGTGAGTGGTGGAGGTTAGTGGTGGACGTGAGTGGTGGATGTGGAGGTTAGTGGTGGAGGTGAGTAGTGGAGGTTAGTGGTGGAGGTTAGTGGTGGAGGTTAGTGGTTAGGATGGGTTAGTGGTGGAGGTGGAGGTTAGTGGTGGAGGTGGAGGTGAGGTGGAGGTTGAGTGTGGAGGTTAGTGTTGGAGGTTAGTGGTGGAGGTGGAGGTTAGTGGTGGAGGAGGTTAGTGGTGGAGGTTAGTGGTGGAGGTGGAGGTTAGTGGTGGAGGTTAGTGGTGGAGGTGGAGGTTAGTGGTGGAGGTGAGTGGTGGAGGTGTGGTGGAGGTTAGTGGTGGAGGTGGAGGTGTGGTGGAGGTTAGTGGTGGAGGTGGAGGTTAGTGGTGGAGGTGGAGGTTAGTGGTGGAGGTTAGTGGTGGAGGTGGAGGTTAGTGGTGGGAGGTTAGTGGTGGAGGTGGAGGTTAGTGGTGGGAGGTGAGTGGTGGGAGGTTAGTGGTTGGATGTGGAGGTTAGTGGTGGAGGTGGAGGTGAGTGGTGGAGGTTAGTGGTGGAGGTGAGTGGTGGATGTGGAGGTTAGTGGTGGAGGTGAGTAGTGGAGGTTAGTGGTGGAGGTTAGTGGTGGAGGTGGGGTGGAGGTTAGTGGTGGAGGTTAGTGGTGGAGGTGGAGGTTAGTGGTGGAGGTGGATGGAGGTGAGTGGTGGAGGTGGAGGTGTGGTGGAGTGGGAGGTTAGTGGTGGAGGTGGAGGTTAGTGGTGGAGGTTAGTGGTGGAGGTGGAGTGGTGGAGGTTAGTGGTGGAGGTGGAGGTTAGTGGTGGGAGGTTAGTGGTGGAGTAGGGTGGGTGGAGGATGGGGTGCTGGTGGAGGTGGAGGTAGGGAGTGTAGGTGGAGGTAGGGGAGGTGTGGTGGTGGAGGTAGGGAGGTGGGTGGTGGAGGGAGGGTGCTGGTGGAGGTGAGGTACCTCACCTCAAGTCAACGCATCCAGGTGGACTGCAACACTACTGAGAAACGATGTGGAGTCGCAACCTCGAGCCACCAACCTTCGGATCGCGAAAAAACGCGCTGCACACACAAGCCTGCGTATCAGCAGCTGACCACCGAATAATGGAGGTTAACAGCCATCATACCCACCAACTTGGGTGGAGGGTAGTTCACTCTCGACCACCAGAACCGCCTCCACCACCCAAGTCACCCAGTGGAAGGTGTATGGGCACCCCACACCACCTCAACGGCCTGGACGTACGTATAGCTTCGCTGGAACGGTAGTGGGGAAGTTTACCACCACTAAGCCCGGTTCACCAGGCATCAGCCTCGGGTGCAGGAGCTTAGTGGTTGATAGTGGTGGGTGGATGTGGAGGGTTAGTGGGGGAGGTTGGGTGGAGGTACGTCTCCACCAGGTGTAAACCTCGCGTGGAAAAAGTTTACGCACTGGTGGAGAGAGAGGTGGTGAGGGGGGTAGTGGTGGTGGGGGAGGTAGTGGTGGTGGTGGTGGGGAACCGAAGCCTTAGCACCACTACCTCCACCTACACCGACTTAACGCTCCCCTTCCCACCAACTAACTCCCCACTCACCGCCCTCCACCACAACGAAGGTGTTAGTGGTTGGAGGTTAGTGGTGGAGGTGGAGGTTAGTGGTGGAGGTTAGTGGTGGTGGAGGTTAGTGGTGGAGGTTAGTGGTGGAGGTGGAGGTTAGTGGTGGAGGTTAGTGGTGGAGGTTAGTGGTGGAGGTTAGTGGTGGAGGTGGAGGTTAGTGGTGTTGGAGGTTAGTGGTGGAGGTGGAGGTTAGTGGTGGAGGTTAGTGGTGTTGGAGGTTAGTGGTGGAGGTTAGTGGTGGAGGTGGAGGAGTTAGTGGTGTTGGAGGTTAGTGGTGGAGGTGAGTGGTGGAGGTCGAGGATGAGATGGTGGTGGTGCATTCCAGCTGCTAAGTGAGATGCCAACAGATAGTTAACGTTTCCCGAGGCGTGTAGCCTCTCAGCAGACCTAGTAGAGACCTAGTAGAGACATAGTAGAGACATAGTAGAGACATAGTGGAGACCTCGTGGAGACCTCGTGGAGACCTCGTGGAGACTTAGTAGAGACCTAGTCGAGACCTAGTAGAGACCAAGTGGATACCGAGTGGAGACCTAGTAGAGACCAAGTGGATACCGAGTGGAGACATAGTAGAGACCTAGTGGAGACCTAGTAGAGACATAGTAGAGACATAGTGGCAATAGACCTAGTGAGTGTGTGTGTGGTGGGTGTGTGTGTGTGTGTGTGTGTGTGTGTGTGTGTGTGTGTGTGTGTGTGTGTGTGTGAAAGTGTGTGTGTGTGTGTGTGTGTGTGTGTGTGTGTGTGTGTGTGTGTGTGTGTGTGTGTGTGTGTGTGTGTGTGTGTGTGTGTGTGTGTGTGTGTGTGTGTGTGTGTGTGTGTGTGTGATCGTGTGTGTGTACATGTGTTTACAGTGAGCCTCTCTCTATAGGCACTCAGCCCTCCGGTTAATATTCCGGCATCCCAAATATTCCGGGACATTCCACCAGACCGCCGCTCCTGAAGGGATGGAATCTGACCAGAGAAAGCCGTCGTAATCCTCCCGTCCCCGCCCCCCCGCACGCATGTGGTCACCGTGGCAACGGCGTGTTGTTGATGCTGATGTTGTGAGCTGTTTTTTTGGGGGGTGGCTATCATCGTTGTTGTTGTTGTTGTTGTTGTTGTTTTGGATGTTGGAGGTTGGAAGTTATAAGCTAGAAAAACACTTTCCAGAGTGGGTTGCCAGGACAGCACTGCAGCAACAAGTGATGATCTTGCAAACGATTCGAGTCTATTTCTATCATGCTGTATATTCGACGCGTTTCTCTGCTCTGGGCTCGAGTCGGCGATGCTACGGTGAGAGCCATCATGGACGTGGAGTCACAAAGTGTGCGTGCGTGAGTGTGTTTGACTCGACGGGGCAGCAGTGTCAGAGCAGCGGAGAGCAACATGTGTGCACTGTACCCGGGAACAACGCAAAGGCTGTGCAATGACTCCTCGACGGTAGACTGAGCCTCGGCCAACAGACGCCCGGCTTCCCGCTAAGCTCGTTCACGTTCTGTCCACGCGGGTTATCTTTTTCCGAGGCTGAGGTTTACAGGCGCATCCCTTCGCCGACTTCACGGGAAGATCCTTCGGAGAGCGATTACTGTGACTATTATCAATACATTTAATCCAATCCCAATGAATAGGACAGAGGAATAGGACCATAGGACCACATACGCCTACAGATCAACATTTGGCGAGCCGGGGTTAGAAAGCACCGGACAAAATGTGCTTCAATGTTTATTGAAATGAATGCTTCAAAAATGTGAAATAAAATCATGGCTACGATTTATAGCCTAAGAATACATCATTTACCCAATTGACTCATATATCGCTGATGGTTCAACGTGTAATAGATATGTTATTATTATGTGGTGGAGGTTAGTGGTGGAGGTTAGTGGTGGAGGTGGAGGTTAGTGGTGGAGGTTAGTGGTGTTGGATATAGTCTAGTAGGTCTCTACTATGTCTCCACTCGGTATCCACTTGGTCTCTACTAGGTCTCCACTCGGTATCCACTTGGTCTCTACTAGGTCTCGACTAGGTCTCTACTAAGTCTCCACGAGGTCTCCACGAGGTCTCCACGAGGTCTCCACTATGTCTCTACTATGTCTCTACTATGTCTCTACTAGGTCTCTACTAGGTCTGCTGAGAGGCTACACGCCTCGGGAAACGTTAACTATCTGTTGGCATCTCACTTAGCAGCTGGAATGCACCACCACCATCTCATCCTCGACCTCCACCACTCACCTCCACCACTAACCTCCAACACCACTAACCTCCACCTCCACCACTAACCTCCACCACTAACCTCCAACACCACTAACCTCCACCACTAACCTCCACCTCCACCACTAACCTCCAACACCACTAACCTCCACCTCCACCACTAACCTCCACCACTAACCTCCACCACTAACCTCCACCACTAACCTCCACCTCCACCACTAACCTCCACCACCTCCACCTCCACCACTAACCTCCACCACTCACCTCCACCTCCACCACTAACCTCCACCTAACCTCTTCGTTGTGGTGGAGGGCGGTGAGTGGGGAGTTAGTTGGTGGGAAGGGGAGCGTTAAGTCGGTGTAGGTGGAGGTAGTGGTGCTAAGGCTTCGGTTCCCCAGCACCACACCACTACTCCCCCACCACCACTACCCCTTCCTCCTCTCTCTCCACCAGTGCGTAAACTTTTTCCACGCGAGGTTTACACCTGGTGGAGACGTACCTCCACCCAACCTCCCCCACTAACCCTCCACATCCACCCACCACTATCAACCACTAAGCTCCTGCACCCGAGGCTGATGCCTGGTGAACCGGGCTTAGTGGTGGTAAACTTCCCCACTACCGTTCCAGCGAAGCTATACGTACGTCCAGGCCGTTGAGGTGGTGTGGGGTGCCCATACACCTTCCACTGGGTGACTTGGGTGGTGGAGGCGGTTCTGGTGGTCGAGAGTGAACTACCCTCCACCCAAGTTGGTGGGTATGATGGCTGTTAACCTCCATTATTCGGTGGTCAGCTGCTGATACGCAGGCTTGTGTGTGCAGCGCGTTTTTTCGCGATCCGAAGGTTGGTGGCTCGAGGTTGCGACTCCACATCGTTTCTCAGTAGTGTTGCAGTCCACCTGGATGCGTTGACTTGAGGTGTGGCTTAACCTCCACTCACCCTCCCTCCACCACCACCCCTCCCTACCTCCACCCACCACACCTCCTCCTACCTCCACCTACACCTCCCTACCTCCACCTCCACCAGCACCCTCCCTCCCCTTACCCTAGTCCACCACTAACCTCCACCACTCACCTCCACCTCCACCACTAACCTCCACCTCCACCACTAACCTCCACCACTAACCTCCACCTCCACCACTAACCTCCACCTCCACCACTAACCTCCACCACTAACCTCCACCTCCACCACTAACCTCCACCTCCACCACTAACCTCCACCACTAACCTCCACCTCCACCACTAACCTCCACCACTCCACCACTAACCTCCACCTCCTCCACCACTCACCTCCACCACTAACCTCCACCTCCACCACTAACCTCCACCACTAACCTCCACCTCCACCACTAACCTCCACCACTAACCTCCACCACTAACCTCCACCACTAACCTCCACCTCCACCACTAACCTCCACCACTAACCTCCACCACTCACCTCCACCACTAACCTCCACCTCCACCACTAACCTCCACCACTAACCTCCACCTCCACCACTAACCTCCACCACTAACCTCCACCTCCACCACTAACCTCCACCACTAACCTCCACCTCCACCACTAACCTCCACCACTCACCTCCACCTCCACCACTAACCTCCACCACTAACCTCCACCACTAACCTCCACCTCCACCACTAACCTCCACCACTAACCTCCACCACTAACCTCCACCTCCACCACTAACCTCCACCACTAACCTCCACCTCCACCACTAACCTCCACCACTAACCTCCACCTCCACCACTAACCTCCACCACTAACCTCCACTACTCACCTCCACCACTAACCTCCACATACACCACTCACGTCCACCACTAACCTCCACCACTCACCTCCACCTCCACCACTAACCTCCACCACTAACCTCCACCTCCACCACTAACCTCCACCACTAACCTCCACCTCCACCACTAACCTCCACCACTAATCCACCACTAACCTCCACCTCCACCACTAACCTCCACCACTACCTCCACCTCCACCACTACCACCACCACTACCACCACCTCCACCACTCACCACTAACCTCCACCACTAACCTCCACCTCCACACAGAAGAGAGAGAGAGAGATGGGGAGACCCAGAGAGAGAGACAGAGAGGGAGAGAGAGATGCGAGAGAGAGAGAGAAAGGTAGAGAGAGACAGAGTGAGAGAGTAGAGACAGAGAGAGAGAGAGAGAGAGAGAGAGAGAGAGAGAGAGAGAGGTAGAGAGACATTTATACATGGGCTGATATCAACATGAACGCGCTTGGGCGCAGTGTCTGTAGACGCGCGGTCACGGAGTTGATGACGTCAGTAGCGCGCGACGCGTTAGCCGCGGGAGGAATGTAAACAACAACAACAATGGCGGGAAAACACTCGGCGCTGAGACTCAAAGAAACGCGTCCTGTGGACACGCTAACATATTTTCTTTGTGTCCACAGCCATCACTTCCACGTTATTTAAATGACTCCTATGTGATGGACTCCCTCATCAGTGTATCTCTGTGTGCTTTAGCAGACTAATCATGTCTTGTTCTCCCATCAGATGGCTGTGAACTCACACTGGACCCAAACACAGCCCACAGACGAACTCTCTCTGTCTGAGGACAACAGAAAGGTGACGCGGGTTAGAGAGCAGCAGTCTTATCCTGATCACCCAGACAGGTTTGACTACTGGGACCAGGTGTTGTGTAGAGAAGATCTGACTGGCCGCTGTTACTGGGAGGTAGAGTGGAAAGGACATGTTCTATATAGGAGTGACATACAGAGGAATCACAAGGAGAGGACGGGGTGATGACAGCTGGCTTGGATATAACAACAAGTCCTGGAGTCTTCGTTGTACTGATGATGGTTACTACTGCCTGGTACAACAATAGTAGAACAGACATAAGTCTCCTCCCCTCCGGCTCTAACAGAGTAGGAGTGGATGTGGACCCGTCCTCCTGGCGACCTGTCCTTCTACAGAGTGGTCTCTGACACACTGACACACATCCACACCTTCCAGCTCACATCCACCCAGGAGCACCTCCACCCTGGGTTTGGGTTATGTGATGATGGTTCCTCAGTGTCTCTGTGTCGGTTGTAGAAGTAAACACACACACACACACACATGTCTAGAAATATATTTTCTGATGCTGATGTTGTGAGCTGTTTTTTTGGGGGGTGGCTATCATCGTTGTTGTTGTTGTTGTTGTTGTTGTTTTGGATGTTGGAGGTTGGAAGTTATAAGCTAGAAAAACACTTTCCAGAGTGGGTTGCCAGGACAGCACTGCAGCAACAAGTGATGATCTTGCAAACGATTCGAGTCTATTTCTATCATGCTGTATATTCGACGCGTTTCTCTGCTCTGGGCTCGAGTCGGCGATGCTACGGTGAGAGCCATCATGGACGTGGAGTCACAGAGTGTGCGTGCGTGAGTGTTATTATCTATCTAGACAAGATTGAATGTATAAAATACGAATGTTCTAAAAATTTTTCTTATAATTCTTATATGAACACTGTTAGTGTTTTATATACGAATACTCGCACTCGTTGATCTGGTAGATAATCGAGTCTATTTCTATCATGCTGTATATTCGACGCGTTTCTCTGCTCTGGGCTCGAGTCGGCGATGCTACGGTGAGAGCCATCATGGACGTGGAGTCACAAAGTGTGCGTGCGTGAGTGTGTTTGACTCGACGGGGCAGCAGTGTCAGAGCAGCGGAGAGCAACATGTGTGCACTGTACCCGGGAACAACGCAAAGGCTGTGCAATGACTCCTCGACGGTAGACTGAGCCTCGGCCAACAGACGCCCGGCTTCCCGCTAAGCTCGTTCACGTTCTGTCCACGCGGGTTATCTTTTTCCGAGGCTGAGGTTTACAGGCGCATCCCTTCGCCGACTTCACGGGAAGATCCTTCGGAGAGCGATTACTGTGACTATTATCAATACATTTAATCCAATCCCAATGAATAGGACAGAGGAATAGGACCATAGGACCACATACGCCTACAGATCAACATTTGGCGAGCCGGGGTTAGAAAGCACCGGACAAAATGTGCTTCAATGTTTATTGAAATGAATGCTTCAAAAATGTGAAATAAAATCATGGCTACGATTTATAGCCTAAGAATACATCATTTACCCAATTGACTCATATATCGCTGATGGTTCAACGTGTAATAGATATGTTATTATTATGTGGTGGAGGTTAGTGGTGGAGGTTAGTGGTGGAGGTGGAGGTTAGTGGTGGAGGTTAGTGGTGGAGGTGGAGGTTAGTGGTGGAGGTTAGTGGTGGAGGTGGAGGTTAGTGGTGGAGGTTAGTGGTGGAGGTTAATGGTGGAGGTGGAGGTTAGTGGTGGAGGTTAGTGGTGTTGGAGGTTAGTGGTGTTGGAGGTTAGTGGTGGAGGTTAGTGGTAGAGGTGGAAGTTAGTGGTGTTGGAGGTTAGTGGTGGAGGTGAGTGGTGGAGGTCGAGGATGAGATGGTGGTGGTGCATTCCAGCTGCTAAGTGAGATGCCAACAGATAGTTAACGTTTCCCGAGGCGTGTAGCCTCTCAGCAGACCTAGTAGAGACCTAGTAGAGACATAGTAGAGACATAGTAGAGACATAGTGGAGACCTCGTGGAGACCTCGTGGAGACCTCGTGGAGACCTCGTGGAGACTTAGTAGAGACCTAGTCGAGACCTAGTAGAGACCAAGTGGATACCGAGTGGAGACCTAGTAGAGACCAAGTGGATACCGAGTGGAGACATAGTAGAGACCTAGTGGAGACCTAGTAGAGACATAGTAGAGACATAGTGGAGACCTAGTAGAGACCTCGTGGAGACCTAGTAGAGACCTAGTGGAGACCTAGTAGAGACCTAGTACAGACATAGTGGAGACCTAGTAGAGACCTAGTGGAGACCTCGTGGAGACCTAGTGGAGACCTAGTAGAGACCTAGTAGAGACCTCGCGGAGACCTAGCAGAGACCTAGTCGAGACCTAGCAGAGACCTAGTACAGACCTAGTGGAGACCTAATAGAGACCTAGTGAGACCTAATAGAGACCTAGTGGAGACCTAGTAGAGACCTAGTAGAGACCTAGTAGAGACCTAAGAGATCTAGTGGAGAAAGTGGAGACCTAGTAGAGACCGAGTGGAGACCTAGTGGAGACCTAGTAGAGACCTAGTAGAGACCTAGTGGAGACCTAGTAGAGACCTAGTGGAGACCTAGTAGAGACCTAGTGGAGACCTAGTGGAGACCTAGTGGAGACCTAGTAGAGACCTAGTGGAGACCTAGTGGAGAACTAATAAAGACCTAGTGGAGAATTAATATAGACCTAGTGGAGACCTAATAGAGACCTAGTAGAGACCTAGTAGAGACCTAGTAGAGACCTAGTGGAGACCAAATAGAGATCTAGTAGAGACCTAGTAGAGACCTAGTAGAGACCTAGTGGAGACCAAATAGAGATCTAGAGACCTAGTAGAGACCTAGTGGAGACCTAATGGAGAACTAATAAAGACCTAGTAGAATTAATATAGACCTAGTGGAGACCTAATGGAGAACTAATAAAGACCTAGTGGAGAATTAATATAGACCTAGTGGAGACCTAATAGAGACCTAGCAGAGACCTAGTTGAGAACTAATATAGACCTAGTGGAGACCTAATAGAGACCTAGTAGAGACCTAGTAGAGACCTAGTAGAGACCTAGTGGAGACCAAATAGAGATCTAGTAGAGACCTAGTAGAGACCTAGTAGAGACCTAGTGGAGACCAAATAGAGATCTACTAGAGACCTAGTAGAGACCTAGTGGAGACCTAATGGAGAACTAATAAAGACCTAGTGGAGAATTAATATAGACCTAGTGGAGACCTAATAGAGACCTAGCAGAGACCTAGTTGAGAACTAATAGAGACCTAGTGGAGACCTAATAGAGACCTAGTAGAGACCTAGCAGAGACCTAGCAGAGACCTAATAGAGACCTAGTAGAGACCTAGCAGAGACCTAATAGAGACCTAGTGGAGACCGGGTGGAGACCTAGTGGCCGCTGCAGGTGTCAGGTGGATGACAGAAACATGCAAGACACGCACAACACCGGGTCGGGTCGGGTCGGGTGGTGTCGGCTCGGGTCGGATGGTGTCGGGTTGTGTCGGGTCGGGTGGTGTCGGGTCTGATGGTCGGATCGGGTCTGATGGTCTGATGGTCTGATGGTCGGGTCTGATGGTCTGATCGGTCGGGTCTGATGGTCTTATGGTCGGTGGGTGTGGTCGGGTCTGGATGGTGTCGGGTGGTGTCGGGTCTGCTGTTGTCGGGTCTGATGGTCTGATGGTCGGATCTGATGGTCGGATCGGTCGGGTCTGATGGTCGGGTGGTGTCGGGTCTGATAATCGGGTCTGATGGTCGGGTGGTGGTGTCTGATGGTCTGATGGTCTGATGGTCGGGTGGTGGTGGCGGTGGTGTGGATGCGGTTGACTCACCATCCGTCGCACCACACCCGCACGGCGCGCCGCCTCCTCTCCGGGCTGCGGCGGAGCGCGTCTCTTCCCGCCACGTCTCTCCCGCCACCGGTGGTCCCCGATGCTGATGCTGCTGCTGCAGGTGATGGTGGTGCTGATGCTGCAGCTGTCTTCACCTGGAGGAGGAGGTGGTGGTGCTGCTGCTGCTGGTGGGGTGGTGGTGGTGCTGGTGGTGGCGCTGGTGGTGGTGAATCCGTTCTTCATCATTTTATGCACACACACACACACACACACTCTCACACTCTCACACACACTCACACACTAATAAAAGGTAGTGACGGCTGCTAGAAATAGAGATTATGTGTTTAGAATGTCAGGTGCCGGAGCCTCTCTGACCGTCTAGAGTACACTGACACACACACACACACACACACACACACACACACACACACACACACACACACACCCCCCACCGAGGAGCCCAGGAAGTGACGTCGCTGCGAAGAGTGATGCTGTTACATAATAGCGGTCATGTGACCATGTGGTGATTGGACAGGACATTGTTGCTGTGTATTGGCTCGTATGTTCTCAAACCTTAATTGATTTGCTTAATTGCAATTACAATGTGAGGTAAAAAATGTAATTAGGAACGTGTGTAGTGATGAAATCGTTGGTATGCATTACATTGATATTACAGTTGAAATATGAGACAATGAACACACAGCAATATCATGTGCAATATTACCTCTCAACATCATGTGCAATATTAATATTACTACCCAGCATCATGTGCAATACTCTCAATATAATGTGCAATATTAATATTACTACCCAGCATCATGTGCAATATTAATATTACTACCCAGCATCATGTGCAATACTCTCAATATCATGTGCAATATTAATATTACTACCCAGCATCATGTGCAATATTAATATTACTACCCAGCATCATGTGCAATACTCTCAATATCATGTGCAATATTAATATTACTACCCAACATCATGTGCAATACTCTCAATATCATGTGCAATATTAATATTACTACCCAACATCATGTGCAATACTCTCAATATCATGTGCAATATTATTAATATTAGTTCCCAGCATCATGTGCAATATTAATATTACTACCCAGCATCATGTGCAATATTAATATTACTACCCAGCATCATGTGCAATACTCTCAATATCATGTGCAATATTAATATTAGTACCCAGCATCATGTGCAATACTCTCAATATCATGTGCAATAATAACATTAGTACCCAACATCATGTGCAATACTCTCAATATCATGTGCAATATTAATATTACTACCCAACATCATGTGCAATACTCTCAATATCATGTGCAATATTAATATTAGTACCCAGCATCATGTGCAATACTCTCAATATCATGTGCAATATTAATATTAGTACCCAACATCATGTGCAATACTCTCAATATCATGTGCAATATTAATATTAGTACCCAACATCATGTGCAATACTCTCAATATCATGTGCAATATTAATATTAGTACCCAACATCATCTGCAATACTCTCAATATCATGTGCAATATTAATATTAGTACCCAACATCATCTGCAATACTATATCATGTCACCTCTAAATATTACCCTGCAATATTACCTCTCACCTCCTCTCATCATCATGTGCAATATTCTCAACATCATGTGCTATATTATTAATATCATGTTACCTCTAAATATTACCTTGCAACTCATCATGTGCAATATTGTTAATGTCATGTGCAATACTACTACTCTAAATATTATCATGATACATTACCTTTCATCATTATGTGCAATATTCTTAATATTCATGTGCAATACTTCCTCTTACCATTATTATTATTATAGACCTCAGTGGAGACATAGTAGAGACATAGTGGAGACCTAGTAGAGACCTCGTGGAGACCTAGTAGAGACCTAGTGGAGACCTAGTAGAGACCTAGTAGAGACCTAGTAGAGATCTAGTGGAGAAAGTGGAGACCTAGTAGAGACCGAGTGGAGACCTAGTGGAGACCTAGTAGAGACCTAGTACGACCGGTGTTGTGCGTGTCTTGCATGTTTCTGTCATCCACCTGACACCTGCAGCGGCCACTAGGTCTCCACCCGGTCTCCACTAGGTCTCTATTAGGTCTCTGCTAGGTCTCTACTAGGTCTCTATTAGGTCTCTGCTAGGTCTCTGCTAGGTCTCTACTAGGTCTCTATTAGGTCTCCACTAGGTCTCTATTAGTTCTCAACTAGGTCTCTGCTAGGTCTCTATTAGGTCTCCACTAGGTCTATATTAATTCTCCACTAGGTCTTTATTAGTTCTCCATTAGGTCTCCACTAGGTCTCTACTAGGTCTCTAGTAGATCTCTATTTGGTCTCCACTAGGTCTCTACTAGGTCTCTAACTGAATGCTTCAAAAATGTGAAATAAAATCATGGCTACGATTTATAGCCTAAGAATACATCATTTACCCAATTGACTCATATATCGCTGATGGTTCAACGTGTAATAGATATGTTATTATTATGTGGTGGAGGTTAGTGGTGGAGGTTAGTGGTGGAGGTGGAGGTTAGTGGTGGAGGTTAGTGGTGGAGGTGGAGGTTAGTGGTGGAGGTTAGTGGTGGAGGTGGAGGTTAGTGGTGGAGGTTAGTGGTGGAGGTGGAGGTTAGTGGTGGAGGTTAGTGGTGGAGGTGGAGGTTAGTGGTGGAGGTTAGTGGTGGAGGTGGAGGTTAGTGGTGGAGGTTAGTGGTGGAGTTAGTGGTGGAGGTGGAGGTTAGTGGTGGAGGTTAGTGGTGGAGGTGGAGGTTAGTGGTGGAGGTTAGTGGTGGAGGTGGAGGTTAGTGGTGGAGGTTAGTGGTGGAGTGGTGGTGGTGGAGGTTAGTGGTGGAGGTGAGTAGTGGAGGTTAGTGGTGGAGGTTAGTGGTGGAGGTGGAGGTTAGTGGTGGAGGTTAGTGGTGGAGGTGGAGGTTAGTGGTGGAGGTTAGTGGTGGAGGTGGAGGTTAGTGGTGGAGGTTAGTGGTGGAGGTGGAGGTTAGTGGTGGAGGTTAGTGGTGGAGGTGGAGGTTAGTGGTGGAGGTTAGTGGTGGAGGTTAGTGGTGGAGGTGGAGGTAGTGGTGGAGGTGGAGGTTAGTGGTGGAGGTGGAGGTTAGTGGTGGAGGTGAGTGGTGGAGGTGAGTGGTGGAGGTTAGTGGTGGAGGTGGAGGTTAGTGGTGGAGGTTAGTGGTGGAGGTGGAGGTTAGTGGTGGAGGTGGAGGTTAGTGGTGGAGGTTAGTGGTGGAGGTTAGTGGTGGAGGTGGAGGTGAGTGGTGGAGGTTAGTGGTGGACGTGAGTGGTGGAGGTTAGTGGTGGAGGTGGAGGTGAGTGGTGGAGGTTAGTGGTGGATGTGGAGGTTAGTGGTGGAGGTGGAGGTGAGTGGAGGTTAGTGGTGGAGGTTAGTGGTGGAGGTGGAGGTGAGTGGTGGAGGTTAGTGGTGGAGGTGGAGGTTAGTGGTGGAGGTTAGTGGTGGAGGTGGAGGTTAGTGGTGGAGGTTAGTGGTGGAGGTGGAGGTGAGTGGTGGAGGTTAGTGGTGGAGGTGGAGGTTAGTGGTGGAGGTGGAGGTGAGTGGTGGAGGTTAGTGGTGGAGGTGAGTGTTGGAGGTTAGTGGTGGAGGTGGAGGTGAGTGGTGGAGGTTAGTGGTGGAGGTTAGTGGTGGAGTGGAGGTTAGTGGTGGATGTGGAGGTTAGTGGTGGAGGTGGAGGTGAGTGGTGGAGGTTAGTGGTGGAGGTGGAGGTTAGTGGTGGAGGTGGAGGTTAGTGGTGGAGGTTAGTGGTGGAGGTGGAGGTGAGTGGTGGAGGTTAGTGGTGGAGGTGGAGGTTAGTGGTGGAGGTGGAGGTTAGTGGTGGAGGTTAGTGGTGGATGTGGAGGTTAGTGGTGGAGGTGGAGGTGAGTGGTGGAGGTTAGTGGTGGAGGTGGAGGTTAGTGGTGGAGGTGGAGGTGAGTGGTGGAGGTGAGTGGTGGAGGTGGAGGTTAGTGGTGGAGGTGGAGGTTAGTGGTGGAGGTGAGTGGTGGAGGTTAGTGGTGGAGGTTAGTGGTGGAGGTGGAGGTTAGTGGTGGAGGTTAGTGGTGGAGGGTTAGTGGTGGAGGTGGAGGTTAGTGGTGTTGGAGGTTAGTGGTGGAGGTGGAGGTTAGTGGTGGAGGTTAGTGGTGTTGGAGGTTAGTGGTGTTGGAGGTTACTGGTGGAGGTGGAGGTTAGTGGTGGAGGTTAGTGGTGTTGGAGGTTAGTGGTGGAGGTTAGTGGTGGAGGTTAGTGGTGGAGGTGGAGGTTAGTGGTGGAGGTTAGTGGTGGAGGTTAGTGGTGGAGGTGGAGGTTAGTGGTGGAGGTTAGTGGTGGAGGTGGAGGTTAGTGGTGGAGGTTAGTGGTGGAGGTGGAGGTTAGTGGTGGAGGTTAGTGGTGTTGGAGGTTAGTGGTGGAGGTTAGTGGTGGAGGTGGAGGTTAGTGGTGTAGGAGGTTAGTGGTGGAGGTTAGTGGTGGAGGTGGAGGTTAGTGGTGGAGGTTAGTGGTGTTGGAGGTTAGTGGTGTTGGAGGTTAGTGGTGGAGGTTAGTGGTAGAGGTGGAAGTTAGTGGTGTTGGAGGTTAGTGGTGGAGGTGAGTGGTGGAGGTCGAGGATGAGATGGTGGTGGTGCATTCCAGCTGCTAAGTGAGATGCCAACAGATAGTTAACGTTTCCCGAGGCGTGTAGCCTCTCAGCAGACCTAGTAGAGACCTAGTAGAGACATAGTAGAGACATAGTAGAGACATAGTGGAGACCTCGTGGAGACCTCGTGGAGACCTCGTGGAGACTAGTAGAGACCTAGTAGAGACCTAGTAGAGACCAAGTGGATACCGAGTGGAGACCTAGTAGAGACCAAGTGGATACCGAGTGGAGACATAGTAGAGACCTAGTGGAGACCTAGTAGAGACATAGTAGAGACATAGTGGAGACCTAGTAGAGACCTCGTGGAGACCTAGTAGAGACCTAGTGGAGACCTAGTAGAGACCTAGTACAGACATAGTGGAGACCTAGTAGAGACCTAGTGGAGACCTCGTGGAGACCTAGTGGAGACCTAGTAGAGACCTAGTAGAGACCTAGTGAGACCTAGCAGAGACCTAGTACAGACCTAGTGGAGACCTAATAGAGACCTAGTGAGACCTAATAGAGACCTAGTGGAGACCTAGTAGAGACCTAGTAGAGATCTAGTGGAGAAAGTGGAGACCTAGTAGAGACCTAGTGAGACCTAGTGGAGACCTAGTAGAGACCTAGTAGAGACCTAGTAGAGATCTAGTGGAGAAAGTGGAGACCTAGTAGAGACCGAGTGGAGACCTAGTGGAGACCTAGTAGAGACCTAGTACAGACCTCGTGGAGACCTAGTAGAGACCTAGTGGAGACCTAGTGGAGACCTAGTAGAGACCTAGTGGAGACCTCGTGGAGACCTAGTAGAGACCTAGTGGAGACCTAGTGGAGAACTAATAAAGACCTAGTGGAGAATTAATATAGACCTAGTGGAGACCTAATAGAGACCTAGTAGAGACCTAGTAGAGACCTAGTAGAGACCTAGTGGAGACCAAATAGAGATCTAGTAGAGACCTAGTAGAGACCTAGTAGAGACCTAGTGGAGACCAAATAGAGATCTACTAGAGACCTAGTAGAGACCTAGTGGAGACCTAATGGAGAACTAATAAAGACCTAGTGGAGAATTAATATAGACCTAGTGGAGACCTAATGGAGAACTAATAAAGACCTAGTGGAGAATTAATATAGACCTAGTGGAGACCTAATAGAGACCTAGCAGAGACCTAGTTGAGAACTAATAGAGACCTAGTGGAGACCTAATAGAGACCTAGTAGAGACCTAGTAGAGACCTAGTAGAGACCTAGTGGAGACCAAATAGAGATCTAGTAGAGACCTAGTAGAGACCTAGTAGAGACCTAGTGGAGACCAAATAGAGATCTACTAGAGACCTAGTAGAGACCTAGTGGAGACCTAATGGAGAACTAATAAAGACCTAGTGGAGAATTAATATAGACCTAGTGGAGACCTAATAGAGACCTAGCAGAGACCTAGTTGAGAACTAATAGAGACCTAGTGGAGACCTAATAGAGACCTAGTAGAGACCTAGCAGAGACCTAGCAGAGACCTAATAGAGACCTAGTAGAGACCTAGCAGAGACCTAATAGAGACCTAGTGGAGACCGGGTGGAGACCTAGTGGCCGCTGCAGGTGTCAGGTGGATGACAGAAACATGCAAGACACGCACAACACCGGGTCGGGTCGGGTCGGGTGGTGTCGGCTCGGGTCGGATGGTGTCGGGTTGTGTCGGGTCGGGTGGTGTCGGGTCTGATGGTCGGATCGGGTCTGATGGTCTGATGGTCTGATGGTCGGGTCTGATGGTCTGATCGGTCGGGTCTGATGGTCTTATGGTCGGGTGGTGTCGGCTCGGGTCGGATGGTGTCGGGTGGTGTCGGGTCTGCTGTTGTCGGGTCTGATGGTCTGATGGTCGGATCTGATGGTCGGGTCTGATGGTCGGGTGGTGTCGGGTCTGATAATCGGGTCTGATGGTCGGGTCTGATGGTCGGGTGGTGGTGTCTGATGGTCTGATGGTCTGATGGTCGGGTGGTGGTGGCGGTGGTGTGGATGCGGTTGACTCACCATCCGTCGCACCACACCCGCACGGCGCGCCGCCTCCTCTCCGGGCTGCGGCGGAGCGCGTCTCTTCCCGCCACGTCTCTCCCGCCACCGGTGGTCCCCGATGCTGATGCTGCTGCTGCAGGTGATGGTGGTGCTGATGCTGCAGCTGTCTTCACCTGGAGGAGGAGGTGGTGGTGCTGCTGCTGCTGCTGCTGGTGGGGGTGGTGGTGGTGATGGTGCTGATGGCGCTGCTGCTGCTGCTGGTGGTGTCCGTTCTTCATCATTTTATGCACACACACACACACACACACTCTCACACTCTCACACACACTCACACACTAATAAAAGGTAGTGACGGCTGCTAGAAATAGAGATTATGTGTTTAGAATGTCAGGTGCCGGAGCCTCTCTGACCGTCTAGAGTACACTGACACACACACACACATACACACACACACACACACACATACACACACACACACACACACACCCCCCACCGAGGAGCCCAGGAAGTGACGTCGCTGCGAAGAGTGATGCTGTTACATAATAGCGGTCATGTGACCATGTGGTGATTGGACAGGACATTGTTGCTGTGTATTGGCTCGTATGTTCTCAAACCTTAATTGATTTGCTTAATTGCAATTACAATGTGAGGTAAAAAATGTAATTAGGAACGTGTGTAGTGATGAAATCGTTGGTATGCATTACATTGATATTACAGTTGAAATATGAGACAATGAACACACAGCAATATCATGTGCAATATTACCTCTCAACATCATGTGCAATATTAATATTACTACCCAGCATCATGTGCAATACTCTCAATATAATGTGCAATATTAATATTACTACCCAGCATCATGTGCAATATTAATATTACTACCCAACATCATGTGCAATATAATGTGTTTTGTTAAAACACTTTCTGGTTTCTCGTTTGGAGAAAAGTTCCACGTTCGGGGAAGTGTTTAACTTCTCACCCTCCACACCCATAGCATATACAGTAGCTTCCTGTGGTGAAAAACCCGAGCTAAGTTGCTCACGGCTCGTAACGAGAGCGATATCGGAATAGTTTTAGCTACCAACAACCCTCTTATGTCAGAACCCTGCGGTGGTCACCGAACATAAGACACATGCGTTCAGCATCTGGAGTTAAAATATGCAGGCTGTTGATCTGCCACTTTAAACACCCTGAGATCTCCCAAAAAAAATAAAGCCTCGTAGATAACATCAGGCATAATTTCTCGGGATAAGTATTTCCTCTTGGCCATGCCTCTCTTTCACGTTCCCTTCGGTTCCTGGTCAAAAAAAATGTGAAAGTGAAATGGTGAACAACAGTGGAGGAGCAAAACTTAAACGATGTTTAAGCGGCAAAAACACATGCACACACACACACACACACACACACACACACACACATACACACATACATACACACACACACACACACACACTTGCACGTGCACGCACACACAACAATGTCCAGCTCACCAAAGTGGAGAGCTGTGATCTATAATGAATCATTTTCCTTTTGAAGCCTGCAGTGCAACTTGACGCGTCCTTCCCTTCCTCCCCTTCCTTCGTTTCTTCCTCCCTCCCTTTCCTCCCTCCCTTTCCTCCCTCCTTCCTCCTCACCCTCCTCTTCATCATCGTGGTGTTTTCCCCAGCCTCTCACTGAGAAGAATACCAGGAAGGTGTCACTGCCAGGAAGGTTCATTTAGGTCAATTACTGATCATTAGGCCAGCGTGTAAAACGCCTGGGTGGTGGGAGGGGGAGGGGGGCTGTGTGTGTGTGTGTGTGTGTGTGTGTGTGTGTGTGTGTGTGTGTGTGTGTGTGTGTGTGTGTGTGGTTTTTTTCTTTTTTGTGTGTGTCTTTGTGTGTGTGTGTGTGTGTGTGTGTGTTAATGAATATCTGTGTGTCTTTGTGTGTGTGTGTGTGTGTGTGTGTGTGTGTTAATGAATATCTGTGTGTGTCTTTGTGTGTGTGTGTGTGTGTGTGTGTTAATGAATATCTGTGTGTCTTTGTGTGTGTGTGTGTGTGTGTGTGTGTGTGTGTGTGCGTTAATGAATATCTGTGTGTGTCTTTGTGTGTGTGTGTGTGTGTGTTAATGATCAAATCTGTGTGTCTGTGTGTGTGTGTGTGTGTGTGTGTGTGTGTGTGTGTGTGTGTCTGTCTGTCTGTCTGTGTGTAACTTTAAGACCGCTCTATCACTCACAGATCTATGATATAAAGCCTCATCATGAACGCAACTCTCAGTTCATTATAAGTGAATTATAAGTGAGTTTCAGTGGAAGTGTGTGTGTGTGTGTGTGTGTGTGTCTGTGTGTGTGCGTGTGTGTGTGTGTGCGTTAATTAATATCTGTGTGTGTCTTTGTGTGTGTGTGTGTGTGTGTTAATGATCAAATCTGTATTTAATCTATGTGCCTGTGTGTGTGTGTGTGTGTGTGTGTGTGTGTGTGTGTGTGTGTGTGTGTGTGTGTGTGTGTGTGTGTGTGTGTGTGTGTGTGTGTGTGTGTGTGTGTGTGTGTGTGTCTGTGTGTGTGTGTGTGTGTGTGTGTGTGTGTGTGTGTGTGTGTGTGTGTGTGTGTGTGTGTGTGTGTGTGTTCTGTGTGTGTGTGTTCTGTGTGTGTGTGTGTGTGTGTGTGTGTGTGTGTTAGTGTGTCTGTGTGTGTGTGTGTGTGTGTGTGTGTGTGTGTGTGTGTGTGTGTGTGTGTGTGTGTGTGTGTGTGTGTGTGTGTGTGTGTGTGTGTGTGTGTGTGTGTGTGTGTGTGTGTGTCTGTTGTGTGTGTTGTTTTTTCTGTCTGTCTATGTGTGTGTGTGTGTGTGTGTGTGTGTGTGTGTGTGTGTGTGTGTGTGTCTGTTGTTGTGTGTGTGTGTGTGTGTGTGTGTGTGTGTGTGTGTGTGTGTGTGTGTCTGTCTGTCTGTCTGTCTGTGTGTAACTTTAAGACCGCTCTATCACTCACAGATCTATGATATAAAGCCTCATCATGAACGCAACTCTCAGTTCATTATAAGTGAATTATAAGTGAGTTTCAGTGGAAGTGTGTGTGTGTGTGTGTGTGTGTGTGTGTGTGTGTGTGTGTGTGTGTGTGTGTGTGTGTGTGTGTGTGTGTGTGTGTGTGTGTGTGTGTGTGTGTGTGTGTGTGTGTGTGTGTGTGTGTGTGTGTGTATCTGTGTGCCTCCACCTCCCCTCATCATGAACACAACTCTCAGTTCATTGTAAGTGAACTATAAGTGAGTTTCAGTGGATGTGAGCTCACCCAGCGGCAGGAGGAAGAAGAAGGGCAGCCAGCAGAGGATGAAGAGGCCCACCACTATGGCCAGGGTCTTGGCGGCCTTCTTCTCCCGGGAGAACCTCAGGAGGCGCACCGACAGGGAGCTCCGGAACGGGAGGTCCTTGGAGGCGGCGGCGGTGGAGCTGCTGCAGTGGATCCTCAGCACCACCTCCTCCTCCTCCTCCTCCTCCTCCTTCTCCTCCTCCTTGCTCTTGCTCTTGCTCCTGCTCCTGCTCCTGCTCCTCTCCCGCTTCACTCCCTCCTCCAGGCTGCGCGTCGTGCGCCTCGCCACCACGTACACCCGCGCGTACATCAGCAGGATGACGGCGAGCGGCGCGTAAAAGGAGCACAGCGACGAGAGCAGCGCGTACAGCGGCTCCTCCGTGATGCGGCAGACGCGCGGGTCCCGCGGCGGCGCCTCCTTCCAGCCCAGCAGGGGCCCCACGGAGACGACGGCGGCGCACAGCCACACGGCCGCCAGCACCGCCGCCGCCCGCCGCCCCGTCACCAGCCGCGGGTAGTGCAGGCAGTGCGCCACGCCGACGTAGCGGTCCACGGAGATGACGCACAGGCTGAGGATGGACGCGGTGCAGCACAGCACGTCCACGGCGGCCCACACGTCGCACCAGACGCGTCCGAAGGGCCAGCAGCCGCCCAGCACCTCCATGGCGGCGGAGAAGGGCAGCACGGCGGCGCCCAGCAGCAGGTCGGCGGCCGCCAGGTTGACGATGAACAGGTTGGTGGGCGTCTGGAGGCGCCGCTCGCACGCCACGGACAGGATGACGAGCACGTTGCCGCCCACCGCCGCCACCACGAACAGGGCGAGGAGCAGCGCCACCAGCAGCGCCTGGCGGTCCACCTCCACCGCCGCCGGGCGGCAGGAGGTGGAGGCGGTGATGGTGGTGATGGAGGAGGAGGAGGTGTTGAAGAAGAAGGAGGAGGAGGAGTAGATCCCCGCCTGCTCCGCGCCGCCGCCGCCCTCCCCCGTCACGTTTGGAGACGCTGGGACATCTGGGAACTCCATGGAGTCACAGTTGGTTCCCCGTCCGGAACATCTCTCGTCTGCAGTGCGCACCCGAGTCTCAAGTCGCTCGCTCTTCTACACTGGAGGAACCGGGACTAAAGGTCACCAATTTCACTTAAAGCTCACCAAAAGGTCACTAAAGGTGAGGCTCCGCGACGCGCCCTGGAGAGGAGAGGAGAGGAGAGGAGAGGAGAGTTTATCCTTAAGATGGACACAAAGTCTCCAAAGTTTCCTTTTTAAAAATGTTGCAAAAATGATCAAAACCCCCCGCCCCCCCCCTACAAAGACAACAACAACAACAAGAACAACAACAACAACAAGAAGAACAAGAAGAACACGTCAATCACCTTTGAAGAAACACACAAAATACATCCTTGCAGAGAGAGAGAGAGAGACAATGCTTTAAGAGTCCTCCTCCTCCTCCTGCTCCTGCTCCTGCTCCTCCTCCCTGCACCCTGCACACCAGCAGCACCACCTCCTCCTCCTCCTCCTCCTCCTCTTGCTCCTGCTCCTCAGATCGTCCTCCTCCCTGCAGCTGGAGGGAGACCCGCGTCCCCCGCACTCTGCGCACTGCGCACCACCAGCAGCAGCAGCAGCAGCAGCTCCTCCTCCACCTCCTCCTTCTCCTTCTCCTCCACCACCGCCACTGTATACGCCGACCCGCCACGCCCCCTCTGCTCCTCCCCCTCCCCTGCTCCTGCTCCTCCTCCCTCACCCTGCAGAGACCAAACTCTTCCAAAAACTCCTCCTCATCAACACGCGTATTCCCGTGCGTAATGAGCGCTGAAATGTACTTTGTTGTATGATATCAGAGTGCAGAGTACCCAACATCATGTGCAATACTCTCAATATCATGCGCAATATTGATATTACTACCCAACATCATGTGCAATACTCTCAATATCATGCGCAATATTGATATTACTACCCAACATCATGTGCAATACTCTCAATATCATGCGCAATATTGATATTACTACCCAACATCATGTGCAATACTCTCAATATCATGCGCAATATTGATATTACTACCCAACATCATGTGCAATACTCTCAATATCATGCGCAATATTGATATTACTACCCAACATCATGTGCAATACTCTCAATATCATGCGCAATATTGATATTACTACCCAACATCATGTGCAATACTCTCAATATCATGCGCAATACTGATATTACTACCCAACATCATGTGCAATACTCTCAATATCATGCGCAATATTGATATTACTACCCAACATCATGTGCAATACTCTCAATATCATGCGCAATATTGATATTACTACCCAGCATCATGTGCAATACTCTCAATATCATGCGCAATATTGATATTACTACCCAGCATCATGTGCAATACTCTCAATATCATGTGCAATATTAATATTACTACCCAGCATCATGTGCAATACTCTCAATATAATGTGCAATATTAATATTACTACCCAACATCATGTGCAATATTAATATTACTACCCAGCATCATGTGCAATATTAATATTACTACCCAGCATCATGTGCAATACTCTCAATATCATGTGCAATATTAATATTAGTACCCAGCATCATGTGCAATACTCTCAATATCATGTGCAATAATAACATTAGTACCCAACATCATGTGCAATACTCTCAATATCATGTGCAATATTAATATTAGTACCCAACATCATGTGCAATACTCTCAATATCATGTGCAATATTAATATTAGTACCCAACATCATGTGCAATACTCTCAATATCATGTGCAATATTAATATTAGTACCCAGCATCATGTGCAATACTCTCAATATCATGTGCAATAATAACATTAGTACCCAACATCATGTGCAATACTCTCAATATCATGTGCAATATTAATATTACTACCCAACATCATGTGCAATACTCTCAATATCATGTGCAATATTAATATTACTACCCAGCATCATGTGCAATACTCTCAATATCATGTGCAATATTAATATTACTACCCAGCATCATGTGCAATACTCTCAATATAATGTGCAATATTAATATTACTACCCAGCATCATGTGCAATATTAATATTACTACCCAGCATCATGTGCAATACTCTCAATATCATGTGCAATATTAATATTACTACCCAACATCATGTGCAATACTCTCAATATCATGTGCAATATTAATATTACTACCCAACATCATGTGCAATACTCTCAATATCATGTGCAATATTAAGCAATACTCTCAATATCATGTGCAATATTAATATTACTACCCAACATCATGTGCAATACTCTCAATATCATGTGCAATATTATTAATATTAGTTCCCAGCATCATGTGCAATATTAATATTACTACCCAGCATCATGTGCAATACTCTCAATATCATGTGCAATATTAATATTAGTACCCAACATCATGTGCAATACTCTCAATATCATGTGCAATATTAATTAGTAACCGTTGGTGTCGTGCATGCGATTCAAGTGTGTGCCAATGACCTCCCAATATCAATGGTGAATAATACATTGTAGTGTGGTGTGCCAACATCAGTGTGTCAATGTTGGTGCTCTCATATGTATCAAATTGTGCAATGATTATGTTATTGAATTGTGAGCGGCTGGGTGCAGTGCATTCATGTGCATATAGCTGCTCAATATAATGGCCAATCTATGGATGGATTACAGTACCGGTCCTAGCCCATCATGTGCAGATGAGTGCTCAATAGTCATGGTGCAATATTAGATATATGATGGAATTGGACGAGATTAATTAGAGCAAAACCGGGTCGGAGGCTCGGGCCGGAGGTGGACAACATCATCTGCGAATACTATAAAGTCATGGTAACGCGGCCTCTCCCTTTCTCTTTCTAATTCTCTAGCCCGCTGCAACTACTTACCACCCTCTCAACCTCACCTTTCATCAATTCTATGTGACAATATTCCCATCAACATCATGTGCACTCATTACCGTTATTATGAGTTCTTATTGTATCGTTCGACACCCGCCCTCGGTCACCGAGGTTTCGCCACTACTAGTGAGATATTACCTTGCCTTATTACCTCTCCTCTCATCATCATGTGTGATACTGTCAATATCATGTGTTATATTATTAATATTATTATCATGTTACCTCTAAATATTACCTTGCAATATTTCCATGCTACATTACCTTTCATCATTATGTGCAACATTCTTAATATTCTTTATATTATGTGCAATTCTTCCTCTGACCATTATTATTATTATTAGCCTTTTATTACATTTCAATTATTGCCAAATAGTTTTTGCTGACTGAATATCTGTGGCTGGAGATGCGGCGCCCTCTAGTGGCGGGCTGCGGTACAACAGGAAACATTTTGGTCTTGACGCCGTCCTGCCAGCAGAGGGAGCTGTTGGCCCACAGAGAGGGTGGAGAGAAAAAGCAACGCTCAGTAAAGTCTAAAACCTTGCAAGGTGAAATATTGTTTAAACATCACATCCCATCCGATCCAATATGGGGACAGTTACCTACATAAAGCTAAACGATTTGCACGTCTATCTGTTGGTGATTTCCGCTCGGAGCATATTTGCCTGTAAGGCCTACAGGTAGGTTATGTCTAATTATGTTCAGCAAATAGGCGTACAGCTGCTTAATTGGCACGGTAGGAGTGGCAAATGTGGGGCAGAGAGTGTAAGTAACTCCTATATATATTTTCTTTTATAAATATGTTTATACCAGGATGTGTCACGTGTCTAGTGGTGGTGCACCATGGCGAGCGTTTGGCAAGAGCAGCATTCACGGTTCAAAAAAACCCCAACCGCTGGCGCCGGCGCCCTGAGGTTTGTGCGCGCGGTGCTGGCGGAAGTGGGGCACCCACCTGCGGCGGCGGCAGCGGCGGCCTCGGCGGCGGCTAAAGACGAACCGGCGGCGCTCGCTGTCCTAGATCGGCCACTTTACTCACCAAATTAATCAAGTCTTCGGAGGCCCGTCCGGTTGTGTCTGGGGCGGGAGGCGCTCCGCCGTGGGGGGGGGGGCCGCGGGAACGGAGACCACTACAGCTCCTCAGCCGCACAAGGCTGCGCCACAGGGTCGCGGTTCGGCATACTTTATAGAACTGCATGCAGGCGAGAGGGCAGAACGCACTGGTACACACCACCGATTGGTGTCTTGTTCGATACTCCATCTTCTTGGCTGGTGTTGGGACCCTTTGCCCCCACGTCAACACACACATGCGCATCTACCACATTCCTGCCCTTGTGAGTGGAACAGGAAGAGCATATTAGCAGAGGAGAGGTGGTGTGGTGTGTGTGTGTTGTACCGAGATGGACGGAGTTTGTTCAATCACTCATTGTCCTTCTTTGTTGTTGCTGTGTGTGTGTGTGTGTGTGTGTGTGTGGATGTGCGTGTGTGTGTGTGTGGTTTATGGGTGTGTGTGTGTGTGTGTGTGTGTGTGTGTGTGTGTGTGTGTGTGTGTTTGGTGTGTGTGTGTGTGTGTCTGTTTGTGTGTGTGTCTGCTGTGTGTGTGTGTATGTGTGAGCGTGTCTGAGGTGGTTGATGCTTGATGAGGTGCGTTGAGACACGGGGGTCTCGGAGGACCCATCAGGGAGGAGGTGGAGGAGGAGGAGGGATGACTAACTCACTACTCTTCTTAATCTAGGACAGACACACCTACACATCCTTCATGACTCGAATGTTTTACTCGTGTCGGGCCAACACACACAAAAAAAGAAAAAATCGGTCCACCGAGGTTAGCCAAAGTGGGTCGCCCGTCGCCTTTTTTTGGATCACAGAAAAAGAAATTGTGCCATCGAAATGATTGCGGTCTCCTAAAAAAAAGCGAAAAAAGGGTTCCTCGCCGGGATATTTTTGCGGGTATCAAAGTGGGTCAATGACGCCACAGAACACGACAAACACGAGGAGCCTTCACGCCGATGTGCGGCCGAATTCCTTTTCAAATTATTTTTATTGGTCTTATAGAAAATAAAGTAAAGTGTATCAACAAACATACAATATATACATCAATATCTTAGACACCTCGGAGAACGTACGCGCAAATCCACAGTCGTCACTGTATATAGATATGAAGACATACTTATCTACAGATTGCAAAAAAGTACAATAATTTAATTTATAAATACTTACAATGAACTATCTGTTTTCATACAAAGTACTGCAATATTTTTATTACAACGGATACAGAAAAATAACCAACATCGTGTGCCTCTCTTCGTTAATAGTCCGAATTTCACTTGTTAAACACACACACACACAGCCAGTAAAGAGAAACCTGCACAGTCGACTCACGACGCACAACTCAGGACAAAAAGGTCAGAGGTCAACGGCCACGGTCACCATAAGTGCTGTCGAGGAAAGGATCCGGTCCACTTCCGTTCCCCGGCAACAGGAACACACAAATTATGAATTCATGCAATATGTATATTAGAGACAATGAACACCCAGCAACATCATGTGCAATATTAATATTACTCTCAATATAATGTGCAATATTAATATTACTACCCAGCATCATGTGCAATATTAATATTACTACCCAGCATCATGTGCAATACTCTCAATATCATGTGCAATATTAATATTACTACCCAACATCATGTGCAATACTCTCAATATCATGTGCAATATTAATATTAGTACCCAGCATCATGTGCAATACTCTCAATATCATGTGCAATATTAATATTAGTACCCAACATCATGTGCAATACTCTCAATATCATGTGCAATAATAACATTAGTACCCAACATCATGTGCAATACTCTCAATATCATGTGCAATATTAATATTAGTACCCAACATCATCTGCAATACTCTCAATATCATGTGCAATATTAATATTAGTACCCAACATCATCTGCAATACTATATCATGTCACCTCTAAATATTACCCTGCAATATTACCTCTCACCTCCTCTCATCATCATGTGCAATATTCTCAACATCATGTGCTATATTATTAATATCATGTTACCTCTAAATATTACCTTGCAACTCATCATGTGCAATATTGTTAATGTCATGTGCAATACTACTACTCTAAATATTATCATGATACATTACCTTTCATCATTATGTGCAATATTCTTAATATTCATGTGCAATACTTCCTCTTACCATTATTATTATTATTAGCCTTTTATTACATTTCAATTATTGCCAAATAGTTTTTGCTGACTGAATATCTGTGGCTGGAGATGCGGCGCCCTCTAGTGGCGGGCTGCGGTACAACAGGAAACATTTTGGTCTTGACGCCGTCCTGCCAGCAGAGGGAGCTGTTGGCCCACAGAGAGGGTGGAGAGAAAAAGCAACGCTCAGTAAAGTCTAAAACCTTGCAAGGTGAAATATTGTTTAAACATCACATCCCATCCGATCCAATATGGGGACAGTTACCTACATAAAGCTAAACGATTTGCACGTCTATCTGTTGGTGATTTCCGCTCGGAGCATATTTGCCTGTAAGGCCTACAGGTAGGTTATGTCTAATTATGTTCAGCAAATAGGCGTACAGCTGCTTAATTGGCACGGGTAGGAGTGGCAAATGTGGGGCAGAGAGTGTAAGTAACTCCTATATATATTTTCTTTATAAATATGTTTATACCAGGATGTGTCACGTGTCTAGTGGTGGTGCACCATGGCGAGCGTTTGGCAAGAGCAGCATTCACGGTTCAAAAAAACCCCAACCGCTGGCGCCGGCGCCCTGAGGTTTGTGCGCGCGGTGCTGGCGGAAGTGGGGCACCCACCTGCGGCGGCGGCAGCGGCGGCCTCGGCGGCGGCTAAAGACGAACCGGCGGCGCTCGCTGTCCTAGATCGGCCACTTTACTCACCAAATTAATCAAGTCTTCGGAGGCCGTCCGGTTGTGTCTGGGGCGGGAGGCGTCCGCATGGGGGGGGGGGGGGGAACGGAGACACTACACTCTCAGGCACAGGTCACAGGGGTCGCCGGGTCGGGATATTAAACGTGAGGGAGGGGAGAACGCACTGGTACACACACACACGCACACACACATGCGCACACACACACGCTTGGGAGTGGAGGGAAGAGCTATATAGAGAGAGGTGTGTGTGTGTGTGTGTGTACAAGATGGAGATTTGTCTCACACACCATCTGTCTCTTTGTCTCTGCTGCTGCACGGTCCCTGGTGACACGTATATTTGGAGTGCGTGTGTGTGTTATGTGTGTTATGTGTGTGTGTGTGTGTGTGTGTGTGTGTGTGTGTGTGTGTGTGTGTGTGTGTGTGTGTGTGTGTGTGTGTGTGTGCGCTGGACTAGAAGCGTTCCTGAGGTGGTTGATGCTTGATGAGGTGCGTTGAGACACGGGGGTCTCGGAGGACCCATCAGGGAGGAGGTGGAGGAGGAGGAGGGATGACTAACTCACTACTCTTCTTAATCTAGGACAGACACACCTACACATCCTTCATGACTCGAATGTTTTACTCGTGTCGGGCCAACACACACAAAAAAAGAAAAAATCGGTCCACCGAGGTTAGCCAAAGTGGGTCGCCCGTCGCCTTTTTTTGGATCACAGAAAAAGAAATTGTGCCATCGAAATGATTGCGGTCTCCTAAAAAAAAGCGAAAAAAGGGTTCCTCGCCGGGATATTTTTGCGGGTATCAAAGTGGGTCAATGACGCCACAGAACACGACAAACACGAGGAGCCTTCACGCCGATGCGCGGCCGAATTCCTTTTTCAAATTATTTTTATTGGTCTTATAGAAAATAAAGTAAAGTGTATCAACAAACATACAATATATACATCAATATCTTAGACACCTCGGGAGAACGTACGCGCAAATCCACAGTCGTCACTGTATATAGATATGAAGACATACTTATCTACAGATTGCAAAAAAGTACAATAATTTAATTTATAAATACTTACAATGAACTATCTGTTTTCATACAAAGTACTGCAATATTTTTATTACAACGGATACAGAAAAATAACCAACATCGTGTGCCTCTCTTCGTTAATAGTCCGAATTTCACTTGTTAAACACACACACACACAGCCAGTAAAGAGAAACCTGCACAGTCGACTCACGACGCACAACTCAGGACAAAAAGGTCAGAGGTCAACGGCCACGGTCACCATAAGTGCTGTCGAGGAAAGGATCCGGTCCACTTCCGTTCCCCGGCAACAGGAACACACAAAATGAATCTGCAATCTGGCTAAAAACAAACGCGACACAGAACACCGATTGTGGAAATACTTAGTCGACACACACACACACACACACACACACACACAATGAAACAACAATCTCATTGATGGTGTTGGAACATTTGAAAAATAAAAAAATGCAGCATTAATGACTGGTGTTGTGCCCGAAAAGCAAACAAACAAACAAACAAACAAACAAATAAACTAAAAATACATACCGTCATAAATAAAAATAGCACAAGTACGTGGCCCTCGTGTTAAAACGGAACAAATAAAAAGAACAGATTTTCTGTCTGCTGAGTGACATTTACACGGGATTTAAAAATCCCAAAACAGCGGAAATAATGACAGATATTAGGCCTACCGATAGATACACACAACATAGAAACACTTTATATTGTGGTACGATTTGGACGTTTAATAACATTAATGCACCTTGAATGAATCTCTCATCGTTTCCTCTTTTTAAAAAGTTCGCCCCACTAAAAAACAAGAAAGATTGCGCGTCGGGACGTTGGCTAACAGAAACACAACACACGCTTTTACTAGAAAATTACAAAACACACACGCACACACACACGCGCACACATACGCACACGCGCACGCACACACACACACACACTGCAGCGATAATAAAGAACAGACTATGGTCACTTTGACGATATATAGATTACTCTTACACCGACTCACCAAGTTGCATATTAGGGCTCACCTTTTTTTTCTCACCCCTCACCCCCCTCCCCTCTCCCCCCCCACCCACAATGGTCACCATAACCTCCTGCAGCTACGTACTATACAGCTGTGTGTGTGTGTGGTGTGTGTGTGTGTGTGCATGCATGTGTGGGTGTGCGTGTGTATGTGTGTGGCTGTTCATGTGCATGTGTGTGTGTGTGTGCATGCATGTTCACGTGTGTGTGTGTGTGTGTGTGTGCATGTGCATATGTGTGTGCGTGCGCGTGTGTGTGTGTGCGAATGTGAATGCGTATATGTGTGTCTGTGTGTGTGTGTGTGTGTCATAAAGAGAGCGAGAGATCGAGAGAGATTCGTGATCCTCTCGTGAATATTGGTCGGCTGTGCCTCGGGAACGACACCTGAAAAGACACTTCACACACACACACACACACACACACACACACACACACACACACACACACACACACACACACACACACACACACACACACACACACACACACACATAGAGACACAGAGACGACTCGTCACTCCACAAGACCACAGCAACCAACTACATCGACACTAGGCCCCGCCCCCGTCTCGTCGCACACACACACACACACACACACACACACACACACACACACACACACACACACACACACACACACGTGAACGTTTCCACAGTTAAACCAGTCAAAAAGGAAAGAGCAAAGCTGGGACACACACACACACACACACACACACACACACACACATGTGCCTCGACAGCGCCACCGGTGGTCGTGAGCCGGTATGGAGGAGGAGGAGGAGGAGTTCCGATTTTGTGTGATTTCGGGAGAAATGAACGAAGCCGGTGAGTGTGGATTGAAGCCCTTTCACGACATGTTTGAACAACAACAACAACAACAACAAAATGTGAATAACAGGAACTGACTGAGCTGCCATCTCTAACGTCGTCGGGCCTCGTTTAGTTGAGTCGTTGTTTTAGTTTCCGTTTGTCAGGCGTTGTTATTTTGTTCTTTTCAATGTTAGCTGTTGTTTTTTTTGTCCTGAGCGAAACACGCAGGAGAGTCGCCTCCCCGGCCAAACCTGCCATCCACCCGAAGCAAGAGGTCACGAATATAACGCTTCTCTCTCTCGCTCTCTCTCTCTCTCTCGCTCTCTCTCTCTGTCTAGGCGGCCATCTTTGACAACGACAACAAATGACCGTCCGAAGCACCCAAGCCTCTGTCCATCTGAACGTCAACGCTGTTAATGTCCCGTCAATTAAATAAAACCTTAACGAGAATCTCAAAAGATCAATTCTCGCCTCCCTCCCCTACACCCCACCACCGCAAACCCCAGAGATTACAAACGAGGTGGGGCTTTAGTTGGGGATTAAATGCAATCTGGGCTGCTCGGCTAAAATAAACGACGATAAATTGCACTTGTGGGAGCGACGCGTAACCAGAGACCCTCCTGACTGCCGTCTAAAACTTGTTTTAAAAGCTGCTTTTAGTCCATTTCAACCGCCCCCCCCCCCCCCTCCCACCCCCCCCTCCCACCCTACCACCCACCCTACCACCACCTTGCATGGTTTAATGTGCTAATCTCTTACAGACAAAAAAAAAGTTTGGTAACCCACACACCGAGGAAGGAGAGGATATCACAGATGCCAATACTGACGCAATAACGACGATTTGACCTTGTTTACACCACCTAGCGTGAGCTCTACAGATTGGTTTAAATAGCGAAGCATTGACACGGATACAGTGAACGCCAAACTTGTCACTTAACACACTTAATCACGTCACGCTCCGGCCCACAAGGAGGCGCCTAGCTAGTCACGAGAAGAAAAAGCTATCAGACTTCAATAGTAAGCCACTTTTGGTACAATTGCAAAAAAAAAAAAGATATCACAGGTTTTTATGTGGGTTTTTTTTTTTGTTTCCTTCTTCGTTTTTTTTTTTGTCCTTTTTTAGGATTTCTATAAACAACGTTAGTCGATCTACACTAAGAAACAACGAAAGAACAATAGACCGAGGAAAAAAAGGACTTTCTACGATGCGCACGCCGGAACAACTTCGACCGTAAAGCTAAATGTTCTTTTGGAAATATTCCTCTTCCCCTTGTCAGCAATTACAAAAATAAAACAGAAAACATATAAACCAACCGAAACAATTAGAACATCTATTCTCTATGAGCATAACTTATGTTCGAAAAGGTTTTGTGGATTACGTTTCCAAACGAAACGTGAGGATATTTTTGTAATAACATTCAGTCTCTCCGATGTCGGACAAGAACCTCGTCGCGCCGAAATGGCGCTCTGCTCTGGAGCAACGGCATTTAAAAATGCTGATCATTTGAAACACTTCCAACCTACCGTTAAATATGCAAGACCTCTGTGTATTTTTCAGTGCATATATATATATATATTATTGCATCGACCTGCCATCTTGTGTAGAACAGGTTCATGTCAGTCTGTCAATCAACAGAAATGAATGCTAAAAGTTGCTAGTAGCAGATCTGATCTTATTCACAGACAACGAAACGAAAAAAAATCACAAATCTTGACAGATACTTTGCTAGTTTTGGGTTTCGTCAGGCCGCTTGAAAGACATCGGTAGCGTCGGTGACATTTGGATTTGGAGACTCGAGCGGCCGACATGGGAGTCAGTGCATCGTAACCATGACAACGTTGCGATGTCTAAAAGGTACGTCGATGCTGTTGAACAAGAGAGCAGACGGTTCACCCGACACCTCCGGCGCCGAGGTGTCGAATCCGCTAATAATGAAGTGAAAAAGATCACTTTTAGTCCTGCGAGCCAGAGTTTAAATTCTGATGTACGACTTCAAAAAGGTATTCCAAACGTTTTGCGTTCACGTCGTACATTTGTGGGAATGTGAATCAAACTAAAACCCATTTGTCGGACATAATAGTTCATTATATGTCGGATTACATCCATTGTCAGAAGAGGTCCCCTCCACAATTTAAAGACGGTATTTTTGCTGCAACATGGGAAGCGGTAACCATCACGATATATAGCCATCGCCATGACGCCACGATCACACCTACAGTCCTACGGAACAACGTAAACTTATGTTGAGGCACACGATACAAACCGCTGAGAGTTAGCGGACGACAGCGGAGGCGGCGGCTAGGTACCGCTACGATGCACTGACTCGTACGCTAGCGACCGATAACGTTCGCTAGCAACCACTAATGACCGATAGCGACTGCGTAGGCCACGCCCCTCTCCTCCCTCCCCCCTCCCCACCCCCCCATCGTCCCGATACTACGACCTGGCCTCCGCCTTCGTCTTGATGATGGTGATGACGCTGGTGGCCCCCACCTTCCCGATGACGGACGCCGCAACGCCCCCCCGGGGCCCGACCCCGATGACCCCGACGCCGCCCTGCGCCGCGTGGGCGGGGCTCCGCGCGGCCACTGTCCGGGCGAAGCTCTGCAGCGCCTCGTACTTGGAGCGCAGCGCGTCCAGCTCGGCGCGCATGCTAGCGTTCTCGGCGGCGAGCTTGTCCACCTCGTGCTGCAGCCGCGCCTTCTGCCGCTCCAGCTCCTCCTTCTGCGTGACGCGCTTCACGCGGCAGCTAGCCGCGTAGCCGCGGTTCTTGAGCGTGCGGCGCCGCTGCTTGAGCTGCAGGATGTCCTCCTTGGTGAGGCCACGCAGGTGCTGGTTCAGCTCCCGCACCGACATGCTCACCAGCTCGTCGTCCGTCAGCGTGCTGCCATTCTCCCCCGGCTCCCGCTTGACCTGACAGCCAGCACAGTGTGTGTGTGTGTGTGTGTGTGTGTGTGTGTGTGTGTGTGTGTGTGTGTGTGTGTGTGTGTGTGTGTGTCGTATGCACAGACACACGCACACTCACAAAGACACACACACACACACAGCACACACACAGTCGCACAGACACACACAGACACAAATAGACACACACACACACACACACACACACGCACACACACACACACACACACACACACACACACACACACACACACACACACACACACACACACACACAGTCAAATAACACAGTCACACAAGCACGTACACACACAGACACACACACAGACACACAGGCGCACATAGACACACACACAGTCGAACACACACAGACACACACACACACACACACACACACACACAGAGGGGAGGAACACTTTGGTAAGAGTGAGACCCCAACCCCCGACCTCCACATACTGTACACCGCGAACACACACGTCTCCGCATTACACAGCGATCCCACGTCAGGCTTGAGTTGTGAACCCAACGGCGTGTTTGTGCGTCTGTACCCTTCAAGGCTTTTGTTCGCCCTTGTTTGGCCGCGTAGTCATGGCCCCGCGAGCAGGTTCTAAAGACAGGCTGCCGTCGGGTCTGCGGACGACAGGGGGAACAAAATATTACACAAAAGAAAACGTTAAAAGGCATTAAAAATCAATACAGCAGAATCAGAATCAGAATCAGGAAACCATTTGCCTCCGTTTTTTGCAAACAATGAATTAGCTTTTGTGGAATTGGTGCCGAACATTAAACATTGAACATTAAATATTAAAAATCTACCAAAAAAATATTCAACTAACAGATATTTTCCCGTCGTTCGAGTCAGAATTCAAGAATCACCCGTTGCCTACAGACGGATACAGACAGAGAGAAAGAGAGACAGAGACAGAGAGAGACAAAGAGAGAGAGACAGAGACAGAGAGACAGAGACAGAGAGAGAGAGACAAAGAGAGAGATACAGAGAAAGAGAGAGAGAGACACAGAGAGAGAGAGAGAGACACACAGAGAGAGAGAGAGACACAGAGAGAGAGAGAGACAGAGAGACAGAGAGAGAGAGACACACGAGAGAGAAGAAGCAGACACACAGAGAAGAGAGAGAGACACAGAGAGAGAGAGAGACAGAGAGACAGAGAGACAAGAGAGAAGAGAGACAGAGACAGAGAGAGAGAGACGGAGAGAGAGAGAGATACAGAGAGAGAGAGAGACAGAGACACAGAGAGAGAGACACAGAGAGAGAGAGACAGAGACACAGAGAGAGAGACACAGAGAGAGAGAGACAGCGCTCTGATACGATGCTGTCTGGTAAACTGGGTCAAGGACTCAAGACTTCCTCGCAGGTTTTGTGCCAACTGTTGTACGCCAGCCATCGCTACCGTATGAGGTCATCCGCCATTATGAGCCACTTGAACGTCCCCCCCCCGCTCTCTCCCACAATCCCTCCCTCTTCATCAGACACCCCCAAAAATAGCATTGGTGGCAGCCCTCCCCCCACCCCCAACCCACCCCCACCCGGCGCAGATCAGGTTGAAGAGGAGGAGGACGAGGAGGAGGAGGAGGAGGAGGAGGAGGGTGGCGATCGCTTTACACCGACGACCGGTACGCTCGGACACCGGGAAAGCCGAGAGACCTTTCCCACTAAAACGGCTGGCTGGCCGGCTGGCTGGCTGGCTGGCTGGCTGGCCGGCTGGCTCGCCGTGACTCAGGGAGTCGCCGGGCACCGTTGGGGACCACTGCCGCTGTGCCGCGCGGCAGATAGCGGCTTGCCAGCTCGGCTCTGGCCACTCACCGCGACGTCTCTAAGGAGAGCGAAGCAAGCGGCGGCGGCGACGTTGCGGCCGTCTGTGTTGTCTTGTTTGTCGTAACCACCTGCCTCCCTTCCTTCCCTTTTCTGCTTATGAGGAACCTCCCAAGGCCTGAGAACCTCCCGGTGCTTCTGAGAAGACGTCCAACTCTTCTCTGTTCTGTTCTGTTCTGTTCTGTTGTGTTCTGGCACCGCAGTGGTGGTGGAACGAGCTGCCGACTGATGTCAGGACGGCGGAGTCGCTCGCCAGCGCCCACAAGAGACTCAAGACCCACCTGTCTTGGCATTATTAAATAGTACTTATCATTGTTTATCATATTGTATGTTCTTAGATGTTGGTAATGCACTCAGAATGACACGTCTGCTCTTATCTCAGCTATTATGCAGACAACCCAACAATTATGAAACTCGTTCTATTAGCCTTGGAACTCTGAATGCTTGAAACCTGTTCTATTCTTATCTTTATGTACCACAGTGATATATTGCTGTCTCTTCCTTCAACACATGTACTCTTTGTAAGTGGCTTGGATAAAAGCGTCTGCCAAATGCCCTCAATGTAAATGTAAATGTAAATGTCCTGGAGTGAACCCATACGGGCTTAAACACATTTACAGAGCTAACAGCGGTGACAGCGGCGGCGGTGGTGGTAGCGGTCCGGGGAATCGATGAGCCATCAGCCTCTGACTCTTTAAGACGTCTTTAAGTACGGCCGGCCTCGCTTTGAACCGAGCCAGCCGGGTGGGATGAAATGAAATATAATTTTCTTAACCTCCGCACGGTTTGACCTCCTGCGGATAAACCGAGACGCGCTGAATCCTTGAATCGTTACAGGGGGCCGAACGCCGACAGACAGAATCCTGCTGAGAGAGTGCAGATGTAAATGGACAGCATTTACATCGTGATTTTAACCCAAGCGCTTCCCAGTTGCCTGACATTCTCCCATTCATACACCGACAGCGGTGTCGACCATGCAAGGTAACAACCAACACGTCAGGAGCAGGTAGGGTTAGGTGGTGTCTCGCTCAGGGACACCTCCACACTTAGCTAGGAGGAGGAGCAGGTAGGGTTAGGTGGTGTCTTGCTCAGGGACACCTCCACACTTAGCTAGGAGGAGGAGCAGGTAGGGTTAGGTGGTGTCTTGCTCAGGGACACCTCCACACTTAGCTAGGATGAGCAGGTAGGGTTAGGTGGTGTCTCGCTCAGGGACACCTCCACACTTAGCTAGGAGGAGCAGGTAGGGTTAGGTGGTGTCTCGCTCAGGGACACCTCCACACTTAGCTAGGAGGAGCAGGTAGGGTTAGGTGGTGTCTCGCTCAGGGACACCTCCACACTTAGCTAGGAGGGGAGGAGCCCGGGGATCGAACCAGCACCCTTCCCTGTTGCCAGACAACCCGCTCTTATTACCCTCCTGAGCTACTGCCGCCCCAAGATGTACAAACTAGACGACTCAATGGGATTCTGTGTGTCCCTTGTCACCGGGAAAGTGTAGACTAAACTAGGCAACACACACACACACACACACACACACACACACACACACACACACACACACACGAGCGAAGTGCACACAGGAAACGCTACGTCAGCTAAGCTACACCGACACCACACCACACCGGCCCAGTCCACACACCTCGCCTCTGTAAGCTGAATTACACACACAATCCATTTGCGCTTTCCGTTTCCTCCGTCTGTACAGCTGTACAGGTGAGCGACAGGTAGGTCGGTAGGTTATGGGCGTGGCGGGAATCGAACCTGGAACCAACCTCTCGGCTACTACCGGGCTATACCCTTCCTCACCCTCCTCCGCCGACCCCTAAAATGTCTTCCTCACTTCCTCGTCCTCGTTTCCTCTTTCCTCCAAAAGATGACCGGGAAAAGGTTTCCAGGACGTTACCGTGGCAACTTCTAAGGCGTCGCAGGTGCGATCGCCGTCGCCAGGGACGGCGGGAGCTCTTGTCGTTAAGGGCGACCCGGATACGACACCAATATCACACAGAGCGCAACACGGAGGCGGTGAGATGATGGCGGTGACTTGTTGCTTTCCCCCGTTGCAAATAAGTCGCCTGGCCGCAAATAAGTCGCCGTGCACGCCCCTCTCTCTCCTCTTCACGTGCACGCCCCCCCTCTCTCCTCTTCACGTGCACGCCCCCTCTCTCTCCTCTTCACGTGCACGCCCCTCTCTCCTCTTCACGTGCACGCCCCTCTCTCTCCTCTTCACGTGCACGCCCCTCTCTCTCCTCTTCACGTGCACGCCCCCTCTCTCTCCTCTTCACGTGCACGCCCCTCTCTCTCCTCTTCACGTGCACGCCCCCTCTCTCCTCTTCACGTGCACGCCCCCTCTCTCCTCTTCACGTGCACGCCCCTCTCTCTCCTCTTCACGTGCACGCCCCCTCTCTCTCCTCTTCACGTGCACGCCCCTCTCTCCTCTTCACGTGCACGCCCCCTCTCTCCTCTTCACGTGCACGCCCCTCTCTCTCCTCTTCACGTGCACGCCCCCTCTCTCCTCTTCACGTGCACGCCCCTCTCTCCTCTTCACGTGCACGCCCCCCCTCTCTCCTCTTCACGTGCACGCCCCCTCTCTCTCCTCTTCACGTGCACGCCCCTCTCTCTCCTCTTCACGTGCACGCCCCCTCTCCTCTTCACGTGCACGCCCCTCTCCTCTTCACGTGCACGCCCCTCTCTCTCCTCTTCACGTGCACGCCCCCTCTCCTCTTCACGTGCACGCCCCTCTGATCTCTTCCGCTGTCTCTTTCGGTCTGTGATATTCTGGTCTCTGGTGTGTGCGGGGCTATGAATAGCGGCAGGGATGACTGTAACACCCCGGCTGGTAGCTAGCTAGCCTGCAGCGGGCCGCCGCCGCCACGCCGCCGCTAGCTGCTATCCGCTATCCGAGCCCATGATGATGACGACGCCGACGATGACTCGCTTTTCCACGCTTCCAGTAAAGCATTTGGACCGCAGATGCAGCGCATAATGGGATAATGGAAGCACAGGGACAGAACCTGCTGAGAGAGTGCATGGGACAGCATTTATATCGCTTTTATCCAAAGCGCTTTTCAGTTGCCTCACATTCACCCATTCATACACCGACGGCGGTGTCAACCATGCAAGGTAACAACCAACACGTCAGGAGCAGGTAGGGTTAGGTGGTGTCTCGCTCAGGGACACCTCCACACTTAGCTAGGAGGAGGAGCAGGTAGGGTTAGGTGGTGTCTTGCTCAGGGACACCTCCACACTTAGCTAGGAGGAGCAGGTAGGGTTAGGTGGTGTCTTGCTCAGGGACACCTCCACACTTAGCTAGGAGGAGCAGGTAGGGTTAGGTGGTGTCTTGCTCAGGGACACCTCCACACTTAGCTAGGAGGAGCAGGTAGGGTTAGGTGGTGTCTCGCTCAGGGACACCTCCACACTTAGCTAGGAGGCGGAGGAGCCCGGGGATCGAACCAGCAACCTTCCTGTTGCCAGACAACCCGCTCTTATTACCTCCTGAGCTACTGCCGCCCCTAAGATGTACAAACTAGACGACTCAATGGGATTCTGTGTGTCCCTTGTCACCGGGAAAGTGTAGACTAAACTAGGCAACACACACACACACACACACACACACACACACACACACACACACACACACACACACACACACGAGCGAAGTGCACACAGGAAACGCTACGTCAGCTAAGCTACACCGACACCACACCACACCGGCCCAGTCCACACACCTCGCCTCTGTAAGCTGAATTACACACACAATCCATTTGCGCTTTCCGTTTCCTCCGTCTGTACAGCTGTACAGGTGAGCGACAGGTAGGTCGGTAGGTTATGGGCGTGGCGGGAATCGAACCTGGAACCAACCTCTCGGCTACTACCGGGCTATACCCTTCCTCGCCCTCCTCCGCCGACCCCTAAAATGTCTTCCTCGTCCTCGTTTCCTCTTTCCTCCAAAAGATGACCGGGAAAAGGTTTCCAGGACGTTACCGTGGCAACTTCTAAGGCGTCGCAGGTGCGATCGCCGTCGCCAGGGACGGCGGGAGCTCTTGTCGTTAAGGGCGACCCGGATACGACACCAATATCACACAGAGCGCAACACGGAGGCGGTGAGATGATGGCGGTGACTTGTTGCTTTCCCCCGTTGCAAATAAGTCGCCTGGCCGCAAATAAGTCGCCGTGCACGCCCCTCTCTCTCCTCTTCACGTGCACGCCCCCCCTCTCTCCTCTTCACGTGCACGCCCCCTCTCTCCTCTTCACGTGCACGCCCCTCTCTCCTCTTCACGTGCACGCCCCTCTCTCTCCTCTTCACGTGCACGCCCCCCCTCTCTCCTCTTCACGTGCACGCCCCCTCTCTCCTCTTCACGTGCACGCCCCTCTCTCTCCTCTTCACGTGCACGCCCCTCTCTCCTCTTCACGTGCACGCCCCCCTCTCTCCTCTTCACGTGCACGCCCCCTCTCCTCTTCACGTGCACGCCCCTCTCTCTCCTCTTCACGTGCACGCCCCTCTCTCCTCTTCACGTGCACGCCCCCTCTCTCCTCTTCACGTGCACGCCCCCTCTCTCCTCTTCACGTGCACGCCCCTCTCTCTCCTCTTCACGTGCACGCCCCTCTCTCCTCTTCACGTGCACGCCCCCCCTCTCTCCTCTTCACGTGCACGCCCCCTCTCTCTCCTCTTCACGTGCACGCCCCTCTCTCTCTTCTCGTGCACGCCCTCTCTCCTCTTCACGTGCACGCCCCTCTCTCCTCTTCACGTGCACGCCCCCTCTCTCCTCTTCACGTGCACGCCCCCTCTCCTCTTCACGTGCACGCCCCTCTGATCTCTTCCGCTGTCTCTTTCGGTCTGTGATATTCTGGTCTCTGGTGTGTGCGGGGCTATGAATAGCGGCAGGGATGACTGTAACACCCCGGCTGGTAGCTAGCTAGCCTGCAGCGGGCCGCCGCCGCCACGCCGCCGCTAGCTGCTATCCGCTATCCGAGCCCATGATGATGACGACGCCGACGATGACTCGCTTTTCCACGCTTCCAGTAAAGCATTTGGACCGCAGATGCAGCGCATAATGGGATAATGGAGCAGGGGGGGGGGTGGTGGACCAACAGACAGGAAAGAGCTCCAGCCGGCTAATAGCCGCTGGGAAGGAGGAGGAGAAAATAGCCACCGCCGCCGCCGCCACCACATGCTACGTTAGCCGCCGCCGCCGCCACCGCCACTGCCACGGGAAGCGAGGGGCGCGGCCCAAACATGTCAACATGTTGAATGGTTGAAGAAACGCAGGAGGAGAAGAGGAGGAGGTGGAGGAGGAGGAGGGCAATCTACACAGTTCTCCATCTCCAAACTCAGTAAAAAAGTGTGTTGAAGCATTTAAACCATGTGTCCATCTAAGTGAATCAGACTGCTGGTAATCATCGAGCAAATCATGAGAGAGTTGTCACACAAAGTGAGGGGGGGGGGGTGGTGGACCAACAGACAGGAAAGAGCTCCAGCCGGCTAATAGCCGCTGGGAAGGAGGAGGAGAAAATAGCCACCGCCGCCGCCGCCACCACATGCTACGTTAGCCGCCGCCGCCGCCACCGCCACTGCCACGGGAAGCGAGGGGCGCGGCCCAAACATGTCAACATGTTGAATGGTTGAAGAAACGCAGGAGGAGAAGAGGAGGAGGTGGAGGAGGAGGAGGAGGGAGGAGGAAGAGCATTGTTGCAGGCTGGAGAGCTACTGTTCCATGTAGGGTGACACAGATGGAACAG
>PIJE02000714.1:137535-165035 GCA_002895965.2 Coryphaenoides rupestris | reverse complement strand
GTTAGGTGGCGTCTTGCTCGGGGACATCTCCACACTTAGCTAGGAGGAGGAGCAGGTAGGGTTAGGTGGCGTCTTGCTCGGGGACACCTCCACACGTAGCTAGGAGGAGGAGCAGGTAGGGTTAGGTGGCGTCTTGCTCGGGGACACCTCCACACTTAGCTAGGAGGAGGGGGAGGAGCCCCGGGGATCGAAGCCAGCGACCTTCCTGTTGCCAGACAACCGCTCGTACTCACTTACTCATCGTCATCACCATCATAATCGTCACAATCTCAAAAGTTTAACGCTTGTATTACGCACAGCTGACAAGCGTTTTACTATCTCAAACCATGTCAGTACAGTATAGAGGAAGAGAGACACAGTGATCCTGTAATCCTCTGGAATACAAGACCATCTATAACCACGCATAAATGTGTGTACTGTATAAAATACTGCTTATAGTGCATTATATTAAAAGGGACGTCAAATCACAAGTGACTAGTCAGCAACAGCAGCGTGTGTGTGTCAGTGTGTGTGTGTGTGTGTGTGTGTGTGTGTGTGTGTGTGTGTGTGTGTGTGTGTGTGTGTGACACACCATGACAACAAGAGGAGAGACGAAATGTAAACTCGCGGGTGAACGGTGAGGAGGAGGAGGAGGAGGAGGAGGACGCTGATAAATCTGCGATAGTCATCATCACTCGATGCTCCATCACTTTGACACGCATCAATTGCCAATTGGCCTTCCGGATGAAAAATCACCGATGCTTATCCACCGTGTAGAGAGAGAGACCTTTGTCCGGTGATACTACGGGTGCTGTGGGTGCTGTGTATGGGTGCTATGGGTGCTGTGGGTGCTGTGGGTGCTGTATGGGTGTTGTATGGGTGCTGTGGGTGCTGTGTATGGGTGCTGTATGGGTGCTGTGTGGGTGCTGTATGGGTGTTGTGGGTGCTGTGTGGGTGCTGTGTATGGGTGCTGTGTGGGTGCTATGTATGGGTGCTGTGTGGGTGCTATGTATGGGTGCTGTATAGGTGCTGTGGGTGCTGTGTATGGGTGCAGAATGCATGGCTCAGGTTGTAGTGATTCAGCGTCGAGGAGACACGCCAGCGCAGGCTACACAATAAAGCGCCACAGATGCCAATTAATGAATCAATTAATCAATTAAATGCCAGTTACAGTGTGCAATATGACGCCGATGTCGATCTATAGCTCCACTATGGTTAGTGTGCTCCTCCAGGTGAACCAATAAAATAAAAATCAAAGCCTAGCTCTGTCGAAATTGCAATCATCTATTAATAACAGCAAGCCACCATCATCACACCTCACACGCAATTGAACCTCCAACGCCTCCAAATCCACAGACTTCTCCATCATATCAGCCATCAAATCAATCAACACAATCAACAATCATTCCCCCATCAATCAAACACATGATGATGATGATGATGATGATGATGATGCATCCTTGATTAATGTCCAGCAAATGCTCCGACCAACCTGTCGTCGCCCTCTCCTCCTCTCTCCTCTCCTCCTCTTCCTCTTCCTCTTAGAGCTCTGATGAAGCAGAAGCAGCAGCAGCAGCAGCAGCAGGTTTGAGCGTCTCTGGTGATGATTATGTCGAGTTGACAGACACACACACACACACACACACACACACGCGCACCCAATCCTATCTCAGCCTCTTACTACAACGCACAGCTGCACACATCTGCACCAGAGGACACACACACACACACACACACACATTGCATTGCTCCAGTGAAGGCGAGGAAAGCCCCTTGCAGTGGAAACACTGGAACCTCATCAGCCTTCCGTGCATGCATTCTGCAAACGCGCACAGTGTGTGTGTGATAGTGCAACACACACCAAGCACCAGTGTGTTGCACTATCACGCACACACACACACACACACACACACTGTATCGGCTGCAGAAGGCGTGCACACAACGTCTCCAAACGAATCCAAAATGCGTTGCGCTCACCTCCACCTCGGTGCGTCGGGGTGTAAGGCTGCTCCTCCTGCTCCTGCTGTGGGTGGAGGTGGTGCTGATGCTGATGCTGGAGGAGGTGGTGATGGTGATGGTGGTGCTGATGCTGCGCGCTAAATACTCATGTGTAGAGGGAGGAAACAGATGCGCAACATGAGGGCTTTATCACGCTGGTGCAGCTTGCTTCCGATGCTCTCCTCCTCCTCCTCATCCGCCTCCTTCTCCTCCTCCTCCTCCTCTTCCTCCTCTAGGCTTGAAGGCTACAGGCGTCATGATGTGTGGGTCACGTGGTGTCTCCATCCATTCATGATGAGTGATGTTTTACACACACACACAAGAAGTCACATTACACATAAATGCCATGTTGACACTTTATTTACAGTAAACGGCCATCAACGGGCTACAGGTTGTGTTTACGTGTCTATGCCTTCTCAATGTGTGTTGTTGTTTTTTTTGCACATGGCTCCCAGTTTGTCATTTATTATATTTGATATAATAATAATCATCACACAAGAATTCAGGAGGACACATTCACGGTTTGCAGGTTTAATCTTGTATATTTCCGGGGGGGGGGGGGGGGGGGAGAGCTGTGAAACAAAGCATCACAACCCGGCGAATACCGAATGCATGGCCCGTGTACTGTATGTTTGTATGTTGTGTAACAGGAGTGTGTTTCTGTCACACGGTATTTTTGGCCATAAATAATACAAACAGTCAGCAAAAACCATTGTCTGAGGTGCTGTAACATTCTCGATAGACCCTGAGGTTTATATTGTGAGTCAAACATTGTATTCCAGTGTAAAGGGTGGTAATGGGTAAGGGCTAGGGTTCATCATAATAATTACCTTTATACTAATTAGAGGATCTATTAGCTTATACGTTCTGGTTCTCTGAGCCAAGTGGATGAAAGTTTGCGGGTTCCGGAATTCTCTGCATTTTGCTGCCCCCCACCCCCGGTAGTGTGCAACGTTATTTCTCTTCGCATAATCTGTATGGCGAGTCACATACATGCAAGGGGGACACACACCACACATCTCCCCCCCACCCCCTCACTGACTCCCCCCCCGACTGAGAGTGAAGATACTGCGTTCACTTCTTCACCCGTGGCTTGTTTTTGGTGAAGAGGCTGATGCCCCCGGAGCGCGCGCCGGGCCCCGACACGCTGACCCCGGGCTGCTGCAGCACCTTGTCCAGGGTCGTCTTCTTGATGGCCGCCGGAGAGATCTGCTCCTGGTCCGCCAAGAACTGCAGCTCCCTGGTTTTGGTTTTGGTTTTGGTTTTGGATGAGATGTGACGAGATGAGATGTGACGAGATGGGATGAGACGAGATGAGATGAGACAAGACAAGACGAGACAAGACGAGACAAGATGAGATTAGGTGAGATGAGACAAGATGAGATAAAACAAGATTAGATGAGACGAGATGAGATAAGACAAGATGAGATTAGATGAAATTAAATGAGGCAAGGTGAGACTAGATGAGAGGGGCGCACCGCATGTTTGATGACTATGAATAAATGATACTATGGATTTCTTAAAATAGATTCGGCAGTTTATCTGTGTATCTGGCGCCATCTAGTGACTCAGAACGGCATATCTGTAGATCACAATAAACAAATCAAACTCAACAACGATCAACATAAAAAATATGCACTATGAATGAATGAAGGCATATTATAGATGAGTGTTGCTGTTGTTGTTGTTGTTGTTGTGTTGTTGTTGTTGACCTGGTCCGAATGCACGAAGCCTCCACGGCGTTGATGAGCAGGCTCCGGAAGCCCCCGCTCTCCATGACGTGCAGCGCGTGGATGGTGGCGCCCGCCGGCGAGCACACGTTGTCCTTCAGCTGACCCGGGTGCTCGTCCGAGTCCAGCAGCATACGGGCCGCCCCCTGACAAATAAAGACACAGAAACATTTTTGTCAGGATGCTTCGGTCTGAAATGTCACGTTCAAAAGGCAAAAATTGACAGGTGGGTATATATTTATGTTATGTATGTTATGTATGTTATGTATGTTATGTTATGTTATGTTATGTTACGCATGTAAAAAGCAGATAAAAACACATTTGTTCAGACAGGCATTCAGGTAGCTTGTGGTATTTTATGTTTTATGTCTCTTATGTCTGTTTTTCCCCCCGCATATTTTATCTGGTGTTCATTTTAGTTTTTTTAAGTGATTTATGCACTTTGTGACTGGTGTCTGTGAAAGGTGCGATAAAAATAAACTTTACTTATTTACTGCGTATATACTATATAATGTACAGCATGTGTTTAAAGTGACCAGACTATGGCCGCCTCTAGCTCCTGCAAGAGCTTTTGAGTGCTACCCTATGCTTGGTGGTTAATGAACACAGTCATGTTGTGCAGAGGGTCTCCCGTCTCCTCACCAGCAGGGCCTGAGCTCCCAGCCTCACCGCCAGTCTCCTGGGCAGACCCATCTTCACCCCACCGTCGGCGAGGGCGTCTACGGCCGTGAACGCCTAGCAGCACACACCAGAAATAGATCAGAACCACACACTCGTACAGATAGTTACAGAGCTTCGAATTGTTGAGGAAACCACAAAGGCTGCTGGGATATGTATACACACACACACACACACACACACACACACACAGACAAGAAAGCCCCAAGTAGACCAGAAATAGACTATAATAGTCTTCACAGTTTGACAGGCTGCACCCGGGGAGAGGGTGCCAATCACCACTGTAAATATATTACATTTATGCCACGGGAAGTTAAAGGCAATTTCCCATCATGCGGGACAAAATATCGATCCTGGAATATATTGTGATGCTTCTTCCTCTTGCGCTGCACTATAAATACGTTGGCGCTACAGATGTCGTCATGTATCGTAGACTAATCGTCTCGCGATGTACGGAGTGCCGCAGAGTTGCTGCGTCGTCTTAACGACTGTTTGAGTAACGCCACGAGGACGAGTTCTTGCTAATGAGAGAGGATTCTACATGATGTTGACGTACTATTGAATAACCACAGTGTGTTTACCCTGCAAACCACACTCACTGTCTCATCATGTAAAGTGCCTCATGATGTTGCCTCGTGACTTCCTGTCATCTGCAGAAAGTCCATGAGAGCAGGAAGAGCTCTGACTCATAATTTGATCGTTGTCAATAACACAATATATGGATCGATTGATAGTCCAGATAGTACATCCCGTATAGATAGATTACCTTCCAACACAAATGATCACGACAATATTGTCCAACACTGTCCGTTAAAATAGTACTCGGTCGACCACAATCTGAGGTAGAGAGTCTGGTAACTGGAAGGTCGCTGGTTCGATCCCCGGGCTCCCCCTAGCCAAGTGTGGAGGTGTCCCTGAGCAAGACACCACCTAACCCTACCTGCTCCCCCTCCTAGCCAAGTGTGGAGGTGTCCCTGAGCAAGACACCACCTAACCCTACCTGCTCCCCCTCCTAGCCAAGTGTGGAGGTGTCCCTGAGCAAGACACCACCTAACCCTACCTGCTCCTCCTCCTAGCTAAGTGTGGAGGTGTCCCTGAGCAAGACACCATCTAACCCTACCTGCTCCCTCCTAGCTAAGTGTGGAGGTGTCCCTGAGTAAGACACCACCTAACCCTACCTGCTCCTCCTAGCTAAGTGTGGAGGTGTCCCTGAGCAAGACACCACCTAACCCTACCTGCTCCTCCTAGCTAAGTGTGGAGGTGTCCCTGAGCAAGACACCACCTAACCCTACCTGCTCCCCCTCCTAGCTAAGTGTGGCGGTGTCCCTGAGCAAGACACCACCTAACCCTACCTGCTCCTCCTAGCTAAGTGTGGAGGTGTCCCTGAGCAAGACACCACCTAACCCTACCTGCTCCTCCTCCTAGCTAAGTGTGGCGGTGTCCCTGAGCAAGACACCACCTAACCCTACCTGCTCCCCCTCCTAGCTAAGTGTGGAGGTGTCCCTGAGCAAGACACCACCTAACCCTACCTGCTCCCCCTCCTAGCCAAGTGTGGAGGTGTCCCTGAGCAAGACACCACCTAACCCTACCTGCTCCTCCTCCTAGCTAAGTGTGGAGGTGTCCCTGAGCAAGACACCACCTAACCCTACCTGCTCCTCCTAGCTAAGTGTGGCGGTGTCCCTGAGCAAGACACCACCTAACCCTACCTGCTCCTCCTCCTAGCTAAGTGTGGAGGTGTCCCTGAGCAAGACACCACCTAACCCTACCTGCTCCCTCCTAGCCAAGTGTGGAGGTGTCCCTGAGTAAGACACCACCTAACCCTACCTGCTCCCCTTAGCCAAGTGTGGAGGTGTCCCTGAGCAAGACACCACCTAACCCTACCTGCTCCTCCTTAGCTAAGTGTGGAGGTGACCCTGAGTAAGATGACCAACTCACGTAGGCGGGGCCGCTGCCACTCAGGCCGGTGACGGCGTCGATGAGGTCCTCCTCCACCTCGGTGCAGTAGCCCACGCTAGCCATCAGCTGCTCGAGGAGCCGCCCGTCCTCCACCTTGGCGTGGGTGCCCGTGGCGTAGACGGTGGCGCCCTCGCGCACCACCACCGGGGTGTTGGTCATGCAGCGCATCACCTTGGGGTCGGAGCGGTACTGAAGCAGCTTCTGGACGCACGGACGGACGGACAGGGCGACGAGTACGTTAGCTGTCGGCTACTGCTACCATGTAGTTATTACTACGACGTTTCTTTTATATGTACATTTACATTGAGGGCATTTGGCAGACGCTTTTATCCTAAGCAACTTACAAAGAGTACATTTGTTGAAGAAGACGGCAATATATCACTGTGGTACATAAAGATAAGAATAGAGCAGCTTTCAAGCATTCATAGTTGCAAGGTTAATAGAACGAGTTTCATAATTGCTAGGTAGCCTGCCATGTAGAAAAAACATTTTACACCAAATTGCATATGCTTATTTTTTATTTGTACTTTGTGTCGAATGTTCTGCACCAATTCACAGAAGCACATTCCTTGCCTGTGAAAACTACTTGGCAATGAACTGATTCTGATTCCGATTCTGATTTTAATTCCCACCACACACACACGCATGCACACGTAGCAGGTGAATAGTAGCAGTAGAATCACACGCTGCAGAAACGCGGCGTGTTCACGACATCCCATCTGTGTCGTCGCAAACGTGTTTCACAGGAGAATTTCATTCACGGCTCGCAGCGGCCATGTTGGCACCGGCAGCAACCAGAAAAGCCAGTGTTGAAGGTGAAGGCAGAGGAGCAGTGATCCTGTTACACGTTATGTACACGTTCTGCCCTCGGGGAACTGCAAAGCATTGCATCACATCACTGCCTCAACACCTCAACCACCAGCAGCAGCAGAAGCAGCAAAAGGAAGGAAGCATTTGACCTTGGATCAACCCCACCCAGTGATGTCATTAGACCTTGGGACTTGCCTTCTCGATGGAGCTGATGGTGACCCCGGCGGCGCACGACACGATGAGGTGGCGGTCCTCGATGTCGGGGCCGATCTCGTCCAGAACGAACGGGATGATGTGAGGCTTCACGGCCAGGAAGAGAACGTCGCACCTGCTCACCGTCTCCTTGTTGCTGGTGGTGAAGTTGACGCCCAGTTTCTGTGGCAAATCATCAGGACATGTTTATATATTTATACATCGCTTTTATCCAAAGTGCTTTACAGTATTGCCTCGCATTCACCCATTCATACACCGACGGCGGTGTCAACCATGCAAGGTAACAACCAACACGTCAGGAGCAGGTAGGGTTAGGTGGTGTCTTGCTCAGGGACACCTCCACACTTAGCTAGGAGGAGCAGGTAGGGTTAGGTGGTGTCTTGCTCAGGGACACCTCCACACTTAGCTAGGTGGAGCAGGTAGGGTTAGGTGGTGTCTTGCTCAGGGACACCTCCACACTTAGCTAGGAGGAGCAGGTAGGGTTAGGTGGTGTCTTGCTCAGGGACACCTCCACACTTAGCTAGGAGGAGGAGCAGGTAGGGTTAGGTGGTGTCTTGCTCAGGGACACCTCCACACTTAGCTAGGAGGGGGAAGAGCCTGGGGATCAAACCAGCAACCTTCCTGTTGCCAGACTCTTACCTCTTGAGCTACTGCCACCCCATAGTTTGATTACATTTGTATTTACTGACTATATACAAGACAAGGAACAATCTGCCAGAGCAGATCAGGCTTGCAGTCAGTCACCAGTTTTAGACATTTTTGAAAAAAAAACCCTTTTATTGGGTAATGTTTTTCTTCTTTTTTTCTGTGTATTCTACTGACTGTTGTGAAGCATTTTGTTACGTACGTGTATTGAAAAGTGTGATACAAATAAAGTTTATTATTGTTATTAGAAGTGTACATTACCACAAATACATATGACTTCAAGTCAGCTAAAAGTACACGAAAGCTAGTGAGGAATAAAAGTTGGAAAGAGATCATTCAAATCGACTGTAGTCGTGTATACTCCATTCAAAATGTAATAAGACAAGATAAGATAAGACAAGATAGAACTTTATTCATCCCGAAGGAAATTCTTGTGTCAGAGGTTGCTCAAAAATAACAAAAACATAAACATAATAGAAAAATTGGCAATGGTATTGACATAAATAAATGTTTCAAGTTTACCCTGAGCCCCTGTACGGTGGGGAGGTCGGTGTCCGGGGAGCTGGCCGTGATTCTGTGCGTGGCGATGACACCTTTGGGAGGAAGTGAACGTCACGTCACACACACACACACACACACACACACAACACACACAACGTATAAGTAGGTGAACACAACAGGCGACCGTGTTTACACATGACGTCAAGTCCTGTCGTGAACAACGCGGGGTCCCGGTCGACTCACCTGCAGCTGCGAAGCCCCTGACCAAGGCGTGGGTCAGCTGACCCGCACCTATGAAGCCCACGCTCATCCTGCAGGTGAAATGATATATTAAAGGCTTATTCACTGTACATTTGACATTTGACTATTGTTTATTACTCTCGAGAATCACAAAAGCACAAGAACTTCCTTCGGGATTAGTAAAGTTCTATCTTATCTGATCTTATCTCAACTTAACGTTATACCACCAGGTGTGTGTGTGTGTGTGTGTGTGTGTGTGTGATGATGGGCTGATCTATCCACCATGCTTCTAGGTGGACACTAATCACACTCACACCTGGTGGTATAACACACACACACACTGACAGACAGACACACACACAGACAGACAGACAGACATAGATGCACACACAAACACACAGAGACAGACAGACAGACACACACACCACAGAGACAGACACACACACACAGACAGACAGACACACACACACAGACAGACAGACACACACACCACAGAGACAGACAGACACACCACAGAGACAGACAGACACACAGACAGACAGAACATTATTATTCCATGTGTGTATTTTAAATAATCACTGTACTTAAAGTTTTCACACGTCACAGATAACACCAAACAACAACAATAAATACATAAAATACAATAAAATAAATAATAAATAATGTTTGTTTCCCGCCGCGACTTCCTTGTTGCGCTTTAACGCGCAGACTTTAACATTTAATTAAATATCTCCACAGACTTACCTTCACTTCAAGCGCAGCGTCAACAACGTGTAATTGTCAATATTATTAATATAAAAATTATTAATATTATTAATATTAAACGGCAGCGGCGTCAACGCGGCGAACACATTAATGTCGTCGAGTCTCGTCGTGTCAAACACACGGTGACCGACGGGTACCGGCCAATGGGTGTGCAGTATTTCCGACACGTTATACAGGTCGACCAATCACCGCGTCCCGATCCGCATGTTGGGCGGGCCTTTGTGGAGCTGTAAACACGCCCCCCTGCAGAGGCGTGTCGTCGGGAGCGGCCGCCCAGCCGAATGTTTGGGGGCCCCCACAGATTTTCTTGGGCCCCAAGTGGTCATAATATTGGCACATTTTGCAATGACTATAACTATGAATACCCATTAAATGTCCCATAAAAGGTCTGAATATCATTATGGATTGTTGCCTTGCTTTAATGCTAAATCAATTAAACCCCGAGATTGTACATTGTAAGTTTTAACATCAAGATTTCATGTGAGGACTAAAATAAAATGAATAAAATAACCTAAAAAACTTCTGAATTTCAATTGATGTAGGAATTCAATGGTAGGAATCAATGTGATATGATATTGAGTAGATATTCATCCATCGATAGCAATGGTGTTGTTTAATCTGCTATTTCTTAGCCAAAAAATTCTAAATAGGTTTATAATTATCCACACCCTATTAATGATAATGTGACATTCTGACATTAAAAACACTTACATTTATCACTATGTGTCCGTATGAAAATGTAGATAGGCACACATTTTAGTTTATTTGTTTATTAGCATTGTTGTACACAATCATTTAAACATGTTTTATCATTACAACACAAACAAACACTTGGTCACACTGTACCTATTATCACTGTACGGTTAGAAAATAATGAACGTTTAAATAAACAGTGAGAGAGCAACAGAAAGGAATTTGTCTGGTCGCCAAATACAATGTCACCCTTAGTATAAATCAAGTGAACCAGTGGTCTAGTTATATCTTCATACATTTCTTGCTTAAATAATATAAAACACACTTCAAGACACTGTCCTCTGTGGACAAAGTCGCACAAACCAACAAGACAACATTAGCGTTCGCAAGGACACCACAGAACTGGGGGAAAGTGCCTCTTTAGCTCGCATATAAATAGTGTTGTACGTAGGGTGTTGCTTCCTTTTATCGTAAATACTTTTATTGTTGTTTTTCACAATCCCGTACGCATATTCCCGCTTTCCTTTCACTGTACATTGTGCACTGTATGTGTATGTGACAAATAAAGTTCTTGCATCTTGAATCATATCGTGGGCCAATCACATCATGGCACAGCTATAACTCGCCAGCACGGTATTGCAGTTTAAAGGTGTTGGAGGTCAGTTTGGAGCAAATATTTGGGTGTAAGTTGTTGTAAATTGTGAGAATATCTGTTTTGAGTTGACTGTGTCTGTCTCAGTATGAGCCCATTTAGAATTTAGACCACTCCCTGCTCATTTCTGACCAATCAAGGCATCTCTTCCCTGATTGGTTTCCCCCGAACCAATCAGGGAAGAGATGCCTTGAACTATCTTCTCTGCCAAGGGAGGTTTAGTTTCTAAATCTATTCTGCTCTCTCTCTCTTTACAATGACTCTCAAGTCGTAACGACAGCAGCTTTAATAATAACTAACGTAATTATCATGTGGAAAAATTGGAAATATGAATAAAGAGTGTCACACCACACACAAGTGCTGCAGGGTTGTCCTTCTAAGGTGGCAGGTGATCCTCGCAGCGACTCGATCGGTCTGGAGAACAGCCCTTGACTGCCTGTCTGTCTGTCTGTCTGTCTGTCTGTTTTTAAATTCTGCTTCTTGTTCTGAGGTCAACGAGCAGCCCGACCCTCGCCGTCGCTCAACAGGCCTCAGGACTCAGACGGCAGCGTTGGACACAAAGCGTATTCTCTGAGAGTACACCAGGTCCACAAAGTACAGGATGGTGTTGACGCAGGTGAACACGGCCACCACCAGCTTGCTGTCCCAGGTGCACTGTCCCCGCGGGCAGTCCTCGGGCCGCATGTTGGCGCCGTACTTCTGGTCGAAGCTGAAGATGGGCCAGATCAGCGCCGTGCTCATGTACAGGATGACGGCGAAGAAGGTGTAGACCACCACGAAGCGGTCGAAGGGGAAGGGCAGCGCCGACGTCCTGCCCGACACCGTCAGCGCCACCACCACCGCCGTGAGGGTGAAGCACAGGCTGTACACCACCACGCAGTACTGCGGGGCCGCGTACTCGGTGTACTCGTCGTTGTCGTTGGCCAGCGCGCCGAAGATGATGCACGCCACGAAGCCCTGCACCACCTTGAGCAGGCCCGACACCGTGGCCATGTAGCCCACCACGGCGCCCGGCTTGGCGCGGGTCAGCAGCACCTCGGCGCCGTACGGGAAGCAGCAGAGTCCCGAGCAGACGGTGACGGCGATGCGGTAGCCCCACACGTCGCAGCCCTCCGGCGGGCACTCGTCCTCCAGGAAGTAGACGGGGTACACCACGGTGGCGGTGACGTACATGAGCGTGGCCAGCATGGCGAAGGCCACCGTGAAGTTGTCCCAGGAGATGGGCATGCAGCTGTGCAGGCGCGTGACGTCCAGCGCGAACACGACCAGCGTGACGGCGAAGCAGAAGCACCAGGCGAACATGCAGAAGGTGCCGTAGCTGGCGCTGTAGCCGGCGCCGTGCGACACCAGCGCCATGATGCTGCAGCCCAGGAAGAGCTGGCACATGCGGGCGGCGCCCAGCGGGGAGAGGACCGCCTCCTTGTTCAGGTAGTGCCCTCCCTGGCGGTCCATGGCCTGGCTGGCCTCGGTCGGTCGCTGGGGATTCTGTGCGCGTCAGGGAACGTGGTCCTCCTCCTCCTCCTCCTCCTCCTCCTCAGGCCTGACGGGAGGACTTGTGGCCTCGTCTGCCTCGTCGTCTCCCTCCACAGAGACCTCGCCCTTTCCCCCCAGTCGCCGTTTATAGACGTGGGCCTTAATTACAAATCGCAGTAAAAAAGATTTTTCCTCTGTGTGCTTTGTAATTACCGGGGTGCGCTGCAGCTCAAATTACAGCCGGCCACGGTGCAGTCAGTGACGCTTCAGTGCAGAGTCGGCCGAGAATAGCGCAAGATATTTGCTTGAAAAAAATGAAATGCGAGAAAAAGAGAAAATAATATCTTGTAATGGATAAAATGTCTTGCCTGTTGGATCCAGAACTATTGAGCTATTTCAATCAAAAGCTTGGATTACGCATTCGGTTTTCTTCAAAATGAACGATACGCTTATAGCAAATATTTATGTCAACTTAGGTGTGCTTTAGGAAATTATGGAGGCGTATATTACCTAAGCCTGAACCAGTTTTAAAAATAGCCAGCACGTGGCAAAGACTGAAATCAGTCACTTTTCCTATTCACTGTCTGCATTCTTCGGGTCTCCCGTGTCTCGGTGTCTCCCCCCAAATCCAGGCTAGAGTTTGTCCAGAAAGCCACCGCAGGCCATATCCTACAATCGAGAAGCTCCGTCCAACAACAGGACCAGCAGGCGGCCCTGGCCTTCAGATGGATGGGTCTGGTCTGGTCTGGTGTGGTGTCCCGTGTCCAGTGTCCCCAGAACCAGATCCTTTCTCCTGCACCCCGGAAAGTCCCTCACACTGCTGGAGTCCCTCAAGCCAAGTCTTCACCTGTCGTCTCCCTCTGCTCTCCTCTCTCCTCCTCCTCCTCCTCCTCCTCTTCGTCGTCCTCCTCCTCGGTGGTGGTGCTGGCCTTCCTTCTGGGTTTGGATCTGCCAGTTCTGGAGCCCCACTCCTGGAACCCGTGGCCGTGCTCTGCTGTGTGTGTGTGTGTGTGTGTGTGTGTGTGTGTGTGTGTGTCTGTCTGGGTGCCACTCGCTGGCTGGCTCACGAGGGGGTGGTTCCTGAAATGAGAAGGCTGTGTTGAGCCCAAGGTTGCAGGCCCACACCAGGCTCTATAAATAGGGGGTCTATGTTCCCACACGTGGGGTGGGGACGGGTGGGGTGGAAACCCTAATGTCCGCCTCAGCAACTGGGCTGCCGGGTCTATGAGTGTTACAGGGGCAGGGTGGAGGTGGTGGTGGTGGTGGTGGTGGTGAGGGGTGGGGGTCGTATTACATAGAGGGAAGGGGAGGGTGTCTTGGAGCTTTGGAAGTTACCCTTACTAACTCGTATATACTTAGTTTAGTTTCATATTTAGTTTAGTTTTTACTTACCTGTATATCGGCCTACTGCCGTTATAATAATTTGCACAAGTACAATTTACGTACTCTTATTTATACACTTGATTGCAATATTGCAGTTTTGTTTATTGTCGAATATTTGTACTTGTACAGATATTTCTTTCGTTTTGGTTTGTATTCACCACTTGCTTTGGCAACCTATGTAAACATGCTGTATGTTTGCAATGCCAATAAAGCTATTTGATTGAATGTAATTTAATTGAATTGGGTGGGTTGAGACTTGGGTCCCAGAGACTGAAAGTAGTTGTAGTACTTTCAAAGTAAAGCTACAAGTTCTTGTACTCAGAGTGATAATGACAGGAGGGGTAGGTATAGGGAGGACCTTTTATACACAAGCTTGTCTGGTGATTATGTGACCGCATGTGACGGGGATGAGGATTGCGAGGTGAGTCTGACAGACGGAGGAGGAGGAGGAGGAGATGGAGTTTACCGGATGGTTGCTGGAAAACACTTTTAGATTTTATTGGCGTCTTATAGGATTGAGTTGTTTTACAGACGTTCAGATGGTGCAGGGTTTCAGATCCATTATAGTAAAAGCGTCGTGTTTGTGGGTTTGTAGCTGGCTTTCACTCTTGCTTTTTGTATGCTCAATATATTATTTACAGTATATTAGCAGAGATTGTTTTGGTATGATGGTAAATGACAACACACAACACAAAATGGTATCTTGAAATATATCTGTAATTGGTCTTTTTCTTTTACGTCTGATACAAAGACATGCAATCAACACAGAAAGAAAACAAAACGGTAATATATTTACAATTTACAAAGAATCACTTCTCTGTGAAAATAGCACTTATAAATATGATTTACATAACAAAATAAATATGTAAATTACTAATGTAGCTTGAGTTTCCTTTCTGTTAAAAAAATATGTTACAGAATAAAATTACAATTAGTAATACCTTTCCTTCTCTCGTGTGGTGTAACATAAAGTCCTTTAAAACAGCATTTATAAGACAGCGATACACACGTCAACGTCTTTATATTAAAAAGTGATTTCTATTGTCAAATAAACAATGGAAGTTATAGAGTAAACACAGAACAGACATGACCTATACAAATAACTCCAAAAACTTATTATACACAATATTTGTCTCCCTTTGAATGCACTTGATTCTGAGAAGTGTTGTGGACTGCTGAGGTGACCTTGTGACCTCGTGACCTCGTGACCTCGGCTTGGGTTAGACGGGTCTTTCTGTGGCGATGCCGCTGGTGTCACACAGGGCAAGACAGCATGTGGTGGCACAGCGGTGTACATAGATTAACACAGATTAACAAAAAGTCATCAAATCAGGAATCCTTTCATTAACCTCTCTCCATCCCTTGTCACAAAGTTGTTTAAATACATTTTTCCGAGAAAATAATGAAATGTAAATGATGGTGTGAATGAATGTTTTGCGTTTAAATGAATGATGAAATATGTCCGTCATAACTCATCACTTATCTCTATGTGTAAATAATAATTGCATTATTGCCGTACCAAGCTTATGAGTATGTGTGTTCTTGCCTGTTAACTTTGTCGAGAGACCTGCGCATTTACTCTCTCTCTCTCTCTCTCTCTCTCTCTCTCTCTCTCTCTCTCTCTCTCTCGTTGTCTTGGTCACTCAGTGTGTAAATATGAACACATGACGTCGTGTTCAGCGTATGAAATGAATGTCGTCTTGCTAAAACGATTATGTCTTTTCTGACCGTGCTTCAGGTCCCGGGACTGAGTCAGATCTCAGGTGCATCCCGACGTTTATAAGACAGAACCGGAACATAAATCCTTACAAACGCTTTACCGAGTGACTACATAAAAAGACCTTTACAAAACAAAAATCAAAAGTAAAAATAAAAAAAAAGGATAAAATAATATCAGTAAACGTAAAATAAATCCAAAAAAACGACCCCGAAAAAAAAACCAAAGACATATCAACGAGCATCCTTAAAACTGGATTACATTTGAGATATATAAATATATATTTCTTTTCTGTTTTAACCAAAACATAAATTAGGAGGAAGAGGAGGAGGAGGAGGAGGAGAGGAAGAGGAGGAGGAGGAGGAAGAGGAGGGTGTGCGAGCCGCGTGTTGGCATGTTGTCCTTGGTACCGGGTCACCGTCACTGGGTTGTCGTGCACAATAAACAAACAAAAAGGATAAAATAGCCTAGCAACCGAGTGAGGATACGAGAACAACAACAACAACACAAACACACATAAACTCACATAAAATGAACAAAGATAGCCCCTGTGTTTTAGACTGAGGTGTGGGCTAAAGGGTCGAGCTATGGGGGGGGCGGGGGGGTGGGTGGTGGTGGTTTACATCGGAGGTATCAGGTGTGGAAGGCCGGGCCGAGAGAGAGAGAGACCAGCCCTGTTTGTTTGTTTGTAATGCTTCTAGTTTGGTGGTGGTGGTGGCGGCGGCGGCGGTTGTTGCTGTTGTTGTTGTTGTGGCGGCGGTGAAAACCAACGACAGCGGTCCCCCCATTTAGCTGCCGCTACTGAGCATGCCCAGTAGCTTGGCGGGGTCCATGCCCTGCTGCTGCGCCATCTTCTGCACGTCGAAGCCCATGTGCATCAGGAACTGGATGACGTTCATCTCCTGCCCCGTGAACTGGTCTCGGACGGTGGGGCAGGTGGGGTTGCAGTGGGGCCAGGGGCAGCTGTCGATCAGGTGCACGGGGCAGCCCTTGGCCGGCGCCTTGTTGCTGTTGTTGCTGCCGTTGCCGCCGTTGCCGTTGCGGTGGCTGTCGTGCAGGCTGCGGTCCCAGCAGTGCAGCGCGCGCGGCAGCGACGTGCCCTTCACCTGCACGTCCATCCAGTAGCTGCGCGCGGACACAAGAGGGCGCCGTCAGCTCAGCGTTTGGCGAAAATGACACAAACACGGCTCTCACCACGTCTCTCACGGTACGGCTACTAACGAAGGAACTCGGAAGCGCAACGGAAGCGTCTGAGGCTAACAGGCCTCCCGCTTTTGTCATTTTTAGTTTCGTGTTTGTACATCTGTTATGAGGATCGAGTGAGACTCACCTTCTGGTGATGACTTCATGGGACAAGCAGGCCGGGGCAAACATGGCTCTGCAAAATCAGCCGTGACAACAGAATTATACAAACATAAATGCGTACATACGTACATATATATATATATATATATACATAGATACATACATACAGCATCTTTCCAAACAAGATTAAAGTGCTTTCCAGTTTAGGGACAATGTTGTAAAGATTAAACCACTGTGTCGAAATGAAGTACAACTGTCAGGTTCCCTCTATATGCACCACGTCCGTGATTATACGGGTACGGGGGGTACGGGTTCTTACGGTACGTCCTTGAGCGTGTTCCGCAGTTCGATGCCCAGGTTCTGAATGTACCGCCACTGGCCCTCCTGGATGGGCTGGCCGGTCAGGTGGATGTTGTCCACCGTCAGCTGGGCCTCGTCGAACAGCCACTGGACCACGAACACCGGGCCTGCGAGGTCGGGAAACACAACGAGGATTTAGGTATGAGTGACGTTTCCGGGGCGGCAGTGGCTCAGGAGGTATAAGAGCGGTTGTCTGGCAACAGGAAGGTTGCCGGTTTCATCCCCGGGCTCCTCCGCCTCCTCGCTAAGTGTGGAGGTGTCCCGGAGCAAGACACCACCTAACCCTACCTGCTCCTCCTAGCTAAGTGTGGAGGTGTCCCTGAGCAAGACACCACCTAACCCTACCTGCTCCTCCTCCTAGCTAAGTGTGGAGGTGTCCCTGAGCAAGACACCACCTAACCCTACCTGCTCCTCCTAGCTAAGTGTGGAGGTGTCCCTGAGCAAGACACCACCTAACCCTACCTGCTCCTCCTAGCTAAGTGTGGAGGTGTCCCTGAGCAAGACACCACCTAACCCTACCTGCCTGCCTGACGTGTTGGTTGTTACCTTGCATGGTTGACATGGTTTTTGCAATATAAATGCAAACCATTTACCATTTACGTCTCGTTTGGGCTACCTAGAAGTTGGTTTAGTTTATTTCTATTTTAGGGAGATGGTTTTTTATTGTTGAACACTCACTCTTTATTGAGGGGAAGACTCTGTAGCCAAAGAAGCAGTTCCACTCCTCTCCCTCGTGGGTCTGTCGGCACTTCTCTGGTACCACGCTACCCCAGTACCTGTCGGGTCAAAGGTCACGTGCTAACATTAGTTCATGTCACACTGCGCACTGCGCATCATTCTGCACAATCTTTGTCAATTAAAAAACACACATTCATCATTTCAGGGGCTTTTTGTGATATGTTGTTATGTAATATTTGCAAACTCTAGCGGATAATCAAAAGTTGCTCGGGGGTAGTGGGGAGGGGGGCGGGGTCCGTACTTGATTCCTCGCCGGATGGTCTCGGTGGGCGAGCAGCTGATGGCGTCCACGCAGTCGGTGCAGTGGTACTGCTTGTTGTCCAGGAACCAGCCCGAGTCGGAGAGGCCGCGCACGTGCACCGCGGCGTGGCCCAGGCCCGCCAGGAGCTCGGCCACGCGGTCCACGTTCAGCAGGACCCCGGTGCCGCCCGCACTGCCCCGGGGTAGAGGGAGGGCACGGTAAGTACGGTCGGAGCATAACGACCACATGGATGGGAATACACACACACACACACACACACACACACACACACACACACCTGCTCCCAGCTAGCAGGAGAACCTTGGCGTTGTCCAGGCCTTTGGTCAGGAGGTCCTTCACCACCTCCTGAATGATCAGAGAGCCCATGAAGGCGTAGCTGTCTGCACACACACACACACACACACACACAAACACAGACACGGGAGACAAGAGACACGACCCAGAGGTGAGGTGTGTTGGTGAGACCACCGCACAGCAGCACGCACACACACACACACACACACACACACACACACACACACACACACACACACACACACACACACACACACACACACACACACAGATGTTTAGCATGGAGTTATGGGGACGCCATGGATTTTAAAAGCGTACTTGTGTCTGTCTTGGGCGACGCGCCACTCCACACGTCACTGGAGCAGTAGGGGATGAACCTGTGAGTCACACACACACACACACACACACACACACACACACACACACACACACACCAGAGACACACACACACACACACATTAGCTTCAGACACGTGTGTGTGTGTGTGTGTGTGTGTGTGTGTGTCTGTGTGTTTTATTATAGTTGCTGCTACTGTGCACAGGAAGTTAGGGAAGATACCAGCTATCATTAGGCAGCGCCAACCTAAACATACACATTAACACACACACACGCACACACACACAAACACACTCGGGCACACACGCAAGCACGCACACGCACAGGCGCACGGACACACACACACACACACACACACACACACACACACACACACACACACACACACTCGCATGCATTTACAATCACGCATACACCCCAGTAAACACATGCATTCACTCCCTCACACACACACACACACACATACACAGACAGAGACACACAACACATGTGCACACACACACACACACACACACAAACCCACACACGCAAACACAGACACACACACACACACACACAGATAAACACACGTGTCCCTGACTTAACGTACACCATGTTTGCGTTCCACCAGTGTGGGTTCTCCTCGGGCAGCGGAGACAGGATCCCCGTCCCTTGCAGAGACAACCAGAACAACAACAACAGATCAATATGAATCATGAGAGCACATCCTCCTCCTCCACCTCCTCCTCCTCCTCATCCTCCTCCTCCTCATCATGCTAGGATTACAGTCATTACCGCCCAATGAGAGAGCAGGGGAGCGTTGGGCAGCAGGTAAGTCTCCACACGGATGAGGCCCCTTCCTCTCACAACAACAGACAGACACTCTGTGTACTGTTTATTGCTTATTCTTTTAATCGGTTTTTTTTAAGAAAAGATAAGATAAGATATAAGATAAGATAAGATAAGATAAGATAAGACAGAACTTTATTGATCCCGAAGGAAATTCTTGTGCCAGAGGTTGCTCAAAAAACAACAACATAAGCATAGCAATAGGATAGAGTAATAGGAGTAATAGAGTAATAAACAATAGAATAATAATGTACACATTTACAGTGAACAAGCCTAAGGAAAAATATAGGTAAGATATTCAGGAAACAAAACAAGTTGCCAATGGCATTGAGAATATATTTGTAGAATTCTTTTGAATCTATTCTATATTATTACTCCCCGTTTAATGTTCCAGGTTATGCACCAATTTCACAAAAGCACATTCCTTCCTTGTTTGTACAAAAACCAAGGAAATAAAGATTCTGATTCTGACTTGTCTGATGATACATTAGTAGTAGTACGAGTAGCAGTGCAGCGTTATAGTAGCTCCAGTTGTAGTAGTCGTAGTCGTGATAGTAGTAGTAGTAGTAGTAGTAGTAGTATAGTAGGGGAGAGTCTTTCGTGTGATACTCTGTGTAAGGGTGTGTGTACAGTGTCTCTCTCTCTCTCTCTCTCTCTCTCTCTCTCTCTCTCTCTCTCTCAATTTAATTTCAATTTAAAGAGCTTTATTGGCATGGGAAACGTTACATTTACATTGCCAAAGCGAGTGGTCACTAAAAACAAAAACAAAACTAATCTAATTTACAATTGTCTCTCTGTCTCTGTCTTTCTGTCTCTGTCTCTCTTAGTCTCTCTGTCTCTGTCTCTGTGTCTCTGTGTCTCTGTGTCTCTGTGTCTCTTAGTCTCTCTGTCTCCGTCTGTCTGTCTCTCTCTCTCTCTCTCCCTCCTTCTCTCTCTGCGTGACCCCTGACCTCTGACCTGTTTTGGTTTGGGCCCACTTGGACGAACTCATCAGCCGCCTCATGGTCTCGTAGCGGGTGTCACAGGTCTCCTTGTTGAAACAGTACCAGCCACCTAAGGAAGAGCAGACAGACAGAGACAGACAGAGACAGACAGGCAGACACGCAGACAGACAGACAGACAGACAGAGAGGCCCAGAGACACACATCCACAAGTTACCATGGGTTGACCTCATCCGAAACATTTTTCATTCTTTCCATTTTTTCCGCCGCGGGTCGTTCTTGATGATGATCTCTTGAAAAACATCAGAGATATATCGGCATCGCGTTAAAAGATCCAAAGATAGAAAGTGGAAGAAAGTGTTTTCAGAGCACACACACCTTCTAAGAATATGAGCCAGCGACGACTGCCCCGAGACTCTTTCAGGTAGTACCTAGAACACAATGAAGCACACGACAAAAACAGTATGAACCTCACACTGGACACAATCCAACAGTAAACTTCCCATAAAGATATTGTTTGGTGGTGTCCTCAAACGTCCTCGCGGCGAGCGAACGTTCCACCGACATGAAAGATAGCAGAACTCAAAGCTCAGATCAGATACGGCCGCGCCAAGGAACCCTGATTAGCAGATAACCGCTGGAACCCACATATGACCGATGGGGTGCTCTCTCTCCCTCTCTCTCTCTCTCTCTCTGTCTGTGTCTGTCGCTCGGTGTGTGTGTGTGTGTGTGTGTGTGCGTGTGTTGTCATGGCGACCGACCGTGTGTGTGTAGTAGTAGTGTCGTGCAGTGTACCATCATATCCGGGTCCAGTGCTCTGATGTCATCGCCACTCCAACAGTCCCGCAATCATCAAAACTCAGCGCCTCAGCGTGGAGGAATGCAAACATCACGCACACACACACACGCGCACACACACACACACACACACGCGCGCGCGGCGGAATAACGGAGCCGTTGTGTGTGGTTCGGACAAGGACACGTTGTTGTGTTGTGTTGTGTTGTGTTGTGTTGTGTTGTGTTGTGTAGTTGTTGTTGTTGCTGTGGCTGAAGAACCCATATGTGTGTGTCTCTTTATCGGCGACGGTAGGTCATCCGAAGACAAACGGACGCTCACTCAAGTCCAAGCTCATTCCATCGCAGCAGATTGCAGAAGATTGGCCGTCTCTGCATCTGCGTCTATATGATATCATAACTTGTTCATAACCACGTATGTATAAATACTCCCCCCTCCCCTCCCCTCGCCTCCCCTCCTCTTCCCATGCTTTCCTAACCAAAGATGAAACTAGAGCGACAAGCCAAAATAACTTCCAAGCAAGTGCGTCCATGAGACAGCAGATTCCAGTGTCGTCAGCAGACTTGGAGACTTCAACCCCTCGTGCGTCCGTTGGACTTAAGCGAGGACTTAACTGACTCGCGGGCGCGGCCAGAATCCGCGGCATCAAAGCCCACCGACCGCTCTGTGGATCGTCTGCCGTGCCGTTTGCACGGATGGGGTTTAATCACGTTCTGGCGACTCGACGGGAGCCTTCGCAGCCTCTCTTCTGACGGTCGGTCGGCGGGAGGGACGAGGAGAGAGGGGGGGGGGGGGGGGGGCGGGGGGGGGCGGGGGGGAGAGAGAGAGCGGGCCAACTAGAGCGGTGTTTTACCGCTCGAGTGCTTCGTGTCGTAGCCTACGGGGGCCCGCCGCTGTGCTTGTTTAACGCGTGATTTACAAGCGCACAATATCATTCCGAGCAGACGAGACGAGACGAGACGAGACGAGACTAGACTACCGTACAGCCGAGCAGACAGACGCGAGAGAGCAGTTCAGGCGTGGAGCTGCGGTTTAGATGTGCTCTCGCCGACGGATTACGTGATGCGGTGGAACACGGACTCGGCGATGCATCACGAGGGCATTTCTAGAACAATATCAAATATGTTCCCCGCGAAACGAGAAGACTTCTCGGGCGATTTCAGGAAGCTTTCGGTGAACACTGCAACACACCAAAAGTCGTGCGTCCCTTATGATGAGTGGTAGATAACACACACTAGCTGACGGATAAAGCCACATAGTTTAGTTATTTGTGTGTCAAGTACAGTACGTCTGGGGCCCGGGCCAAACTGGCAGACGGCTGGATTAGCATCTCCGGGGGACGAGGGAACGCTGGAACCCTCCATCTGCCAGCGTGAGTCCCCCAGCGGGCCGCCTCGTTCCTCGTCCGTACGCACAAACAGATCGAGCGGCTTAGCTCCTCGGCGGGCACTTAGAGGTTTAACCCGGGAATTAGATGGGACAGTAAATCCACTGAGATATATATATATGTATTTAGATATATTTATATATATAAACGTTTCCGCCAAAAAAGGGCCTGTATTCCGGCGACCGTTCCGCCTCTGCTGAACCGACTCAGAATGTGCCTGAATGTGGATTGAACACACAACTTTGTCCGTGTATTATGTTGTTATATGTTATCTACCATACATACTATGTTGTGTGAATGTCAGGATTGTTCGCCACGAACCCACAGCACAACAAAAATGAGCAGTATCTCCACAACAGTGCATCTGCTTTTGCTCCACGAATGTCTGACACTGCAATGCTTTTAGTGATCATAGAGGCTTATCCGCTCTCGAAGAGGACAAATCATCCAGGCTTCTTACAAAAGGGGATTTAGCCCTTTAATCTCATTGCCAACAATGGACTTTACAGCAGATAAATGAACGTGAGTCCTCTCTCTCTCTCTCTCTTGTGCGTGTTGGTGTGGCGGTTCCTGACTCGACTGTGTCGGTTGTAGTAGGCAACAAACATTCACCGTTTAGTAGGCCTGTGGCCGTGTGTCCCCAAAATGTAGACGAGCGACTCTGCAGGGACTTTGACAGAGAGGAATGGCAGACAGAGAGGCAGGCGGCGTGGTGGTGGTGGTGGTGGTGGTGGTGGTGGTGGTGGTGATGGTGGTGACCCTGCAGAAGGCTGCATTGTAATTTAGAGCCACGGAAATGAAGCACATCTTCCACCCCCCCTGCTGACAGGACGGCCGGCCATACAACCACTTCTAGGGGCCTATATATATATATATATATATATATATATATATATATGTGTGTGTGTGTGTGTTTAGGATAGGCTTGTATATGTTTTTATTCTTGTTTTGTTTGCTATATTGCCTCTGGAAACTTCCCTTAAGAAAGCATCACCTGTGAAATGTGCCTTCACATGTGAAAAGTTAAGTTCACATGTGGACTGGACGTTTTCCACAGAGTTCCCAAGTGGTGGAACCCAAACATGGCCCATGGAGCCACCAGAGAAGTGGTTTGTTAGGGTTAGGGTTAGGGGGTTAGGATTCAGAGTCAGCCAGGCAGCTATAGATAGATAACGCATTTAATGCATGTTTTATAAACACGTACCCAGAGGGAGTCCCGTCGTTGCAGGTGACCGAGGCGTTCTTGTCCAGCAGGTGCAGCTTCATGTCGTGGTCGAGCCTCTGCGCGGAGCACGGGTACAGGGACTGCGCCAGGTTCTTCACCTGCGTCATGAAGTTGTCCATGTTCTCCTCCACCGCCGTGAAGTCCAGCGGGAAGCTCTCCTCCTCCGCGACCGTGGTGCTGGAGGAGGATGAGGAGATGGAGGATGTGGAGGATGAGGAGGAGGAGGAGGAGGAGGAGGAGGTGGTGTCTCCCCGGTCCCGGTGCGACGACGTGGCCACCCGCCGAGACGCCGACGGTGGAGGCGGCGGCGGCGGCTGCGGGTTGCGCCCTCCGCGGAACCTCCGTGCGCACTGCACCCCGGGGTGCGTGTGCAGCATCAGCACCAGCAGCAGCATCAGCATCATCACCGCCGAGGAGAGGAGTCTGCTCTGCTCTGCCATCTCATCCACGCAAAAGTCGGACTATAGGAGGACTGGACGACGCAGGTGACGGAGACTTGGGGTCCCAGTGTCAGCTCTCTTAGAATAAAGGAACTATATTTGAACAAAAACAACCGCAAAGAGAAAAAAAGCGAACTAAACTAAAAGTTGCGCAGGCGAGAGCGGATCCCCTTGAGTCCTAATGGAGAGATTCAAACTTAAAGGGGGTTAAAAACTACAAAAAAACAAAGTTGCCAAACGTCCAACAACAAGCTCTTGCGTTGCTCTCAATTGCAATTTAAATTTTTGTCTCTCTGTCTCTGTCTCTGTGTGATGATGGACACCTCTGAGCGCGCTGAACCCCTCCAAGCGCCACTTGAACCTCTCCAAGCGCAACTGAACCTCTCCAAGCGCCACTGAATCTCTCTCCAAGCGCCACGGAACCTCTCCAAGCGCCACTGAATCTCTCCAAGAAGCGCCACTGAATCTCTCCAAGCGCCACTGAATCTCTCCAAGAAGCGCCACTGAATCTCTCCAAGCGCCACTGAACCTCTCCGAGCGCCACTGAATCTCTCCAAGAAGCGCCACTGAATCTCTCCAAGCGCCACTGAATCTCTCCAAGAAGCGCCACTGAACCTCTCCAAGAAGCGCCACTGAACCTATCCACGAAGCGCCACTGAACCTCTCCAAGAAGCGCCACTGAACCTATCCACGAAGCGCCACTGAATCTCTCCAAGAAGCGCCACTGAACCTCTCCAAGAAGCGCCACTGAATCTCTCCAAGCGCAACTGAACCTCTCCAAGCGCCACTGAACCTCTCCAAGCGCACCAACCCTGCAGGATGACAACACTCAGTGGGAACTTTGTGTGTTTTATTCAAACTTTCCCCCCCCACCCCGGGTGCGCGTCCCTGCAGCCAATCCCTGCCGAGAAGGGGGGGCGTGGCTGCACGACCATGCCCCCTTTTTAATTTATAGTGGGGTGGGGGTGGATGGGGTGGATGGGGGGGGGGTTCTTCTTTTGATCCAAGGATGTTTTATTTGATGTGGTGATTTTCATTGGCTTTGAAATGCCTATTTCCCTGTTTCCCCAGTCCTGCAGGATTTATGGAGTGAGAAGGAGCGTCTTGTTGTGAGACAAAACACGCAACAACATCATCATCATCATACCATAAAAAACAAGAGTCTGAGGTATAAGCTTAATAATCATGATAGTATGACAAATATTCATAAGTCAGTCACTCATCCTTTAAAAATGTTTTGCAATGACTGCATATCAATGCAACCTTTCAGGGCAATGTTGGTTTGAAACTCTTTATTATTATTGGCCATGTGAAGCCTATATATATATATGCATGTATATATATTTATATATATAAAAAGGACAGCAACATAAACACTTTATAGCTTTATAGAGGACCTGTTGATCACGGCTGATCCCACTCCAGCAGGGTTTGGCTTTGGAGCAGAGAAAAGGGGGACTCGGACTCGAACCCTTTCCTTTTGTCCAGGGGCCCCCATAAGATCAAAGGAACCGTCACACACACACACACACACACACACTTCCCCCTCACACACACACACACACACACACACACACCCCTCCCGTGTCTACTGTATAGTTTATTCTAAGAGAGGAGTCCTTATAAAGGAACTAAGTTTTAATCTAACCAAGGCTTATTCATTTGTGTATTCACTGGTATGTACGCACATTTAACATGTAGGCCTAGATCAAACGGAAGTGTCCAGAAATGACTTCCATCATGCGCCTGTGATGTGATGCTTTTACGCACGAAGGAATGCGTGACGTTTCCATTGTGAGTCATTCCGTTGTAAATGGAGAGAGGCCTCGATTACACGACACATTGTAATGTATTGAATGTCCTCCTCTTAATATTGGTTAAATCCGGCTGAACCCCGCGCTGCGTGGAAGGAACGGAGGCGTGCGTAATGGACGCGTATAGACGCACAGACAGGGGTGGATGTGAAGCGACGTGCGGCTTGACGTGCGCCTCTCCAGAATATATACTGTCTATAAAGCCCCAAATGTCCTCAAGCCCCCCCCCCCCCCCCCCCATGGAGTGTCATGGAGTGTGTTTGTCATGCAGCGTGAGCCCAGCGTGTGTGTGCGCCGCCCCGTCGTGCGTAACGCGGCGTCACCATGGACGTGGAGAACCAGCAGCATCGTTCCTCCATCTCCATCTCCCCCGATGAGGCCCCCAAGCTGCGGCCATTATGGGTTTTGTACAAATGCTGTCATAGCAAACATTGAAGCAAGCATTTCAATTAAAAGATGAATTAAACAACATCTCTATTGTTCTCTCTTGCTTTATTCTATTGCTATGCAACCTGGCACACGAATTTCCTTCAGGATCAATACAGTTCTGTCTTATCTTATCTTATCTTATCTCTGTCACAAAAAAATGGTGACGCTTGGTTGGCCGGTTGACCTCTCTGACCCGTGATGGTTGAAGGTCTGTAGGACTGTAGCCTCCACTTTTATATTTCCTTTAGAAAAAGGAGCCCATATACAGTATATGTATATGATAATTCAACTTAACAGTTATTTTTTGTAAGAAACCCAACTTTTGACATATTTAGACAAATTAAACAATAAAAACATTACAAATGAGTATTTAGTATGCACCCTGGAACCCTCATTCATTTATAAATGAATTATTGACACTTCAAATGAGAGATTAGACTTTTATTTCAGCTAAGAAAGGCGGATTCGGTGGGCTTAATAGGGGACGTTAACCCTATAAATAAATATTAATCTTTTTCTTGGGACGTTTGCATCCGCTGAAAATGTCCAAGAACAAAAAACACCGACTATCAAAACAAGAAGAAGAAGAAGAAGAAGAACAACTTTATTGATCCACACTTTTTATGGTCACACAAACACAGCATGCTTGAAGTGGTGGCCGCCAAACACACACACATGCAGGGAGGGTGGCCCGTGGAAATTCAGTCTCTGCTTTTGACCCATCCTGTGTAATGCTGCCCCTCCAGGGGCAGCCAGGAGCAGTGGGCAGCCGTTCTTGACAGCGCCCGGGGACCATCAGCTCCAGATCTTTCGTCCACGTCTTGGTCAACGACTGGACAGGAGAAGCGATTCTTCGCATGTTTTTAATTGGGGTTCTTTTACTCCGTAAGGAGACCCCGCGGAGCACGGGGA
>PIJE02000714.1:122535-132535 GCA_002895965.2 Coryphaenoides rupestris | reverse complement strand
GCGAGGTCTCGGGTATGCGAGGTCCCGGGTGTGCGAGGCCCCGGGGGTGAGAGGTCTCGGGTATGCGAGGCCCCGGCCGTGCGAGGTCCGGGTGTTTGCGAGGTCCGGGTGTTTGCGATGCCTGGGTGCGCGAGGCCCTTAGCAGGCGACAGGCCGCAACAGTCACGCAGTCCTTCTCCCACGACGGCCGACATGCTGCCCTCTCAGCCCCTGGCCTCCGGAGGACTTGGTTAACTAGGGCTGCGGTCACCCGCGCCCGGGCACCTGTCACCTGCGGTCGGCCGGGGAGGAGAAACATTTATCTGGACGTCGGGTTTACACGTGTGTTTGTAAATCCACTTCCCTCGCGGCCGCTGCGGCAGGAAGGAGGAGGAGAAGGAGGAGGAGGCGGAGGAGAGAGAGTGTTACTCAGGTTTGAGTCATAAAACAGTGAGAGCCCGGGAGAAGAGCGCCGCTGTGGTGTTGTTGCTTGCGGTGACTAATGAGGAGATTTCACGGAGCGATATCTGGTTTCTATCTGCGAAGAATTTACCAGAAACTCAACGGAGGCGGCGGGGCGGAGATCTACGACTCGGCGTGATCAATACGCACGTCCAAACACATCCGTAATTGCACATAAAGTAAGTATTTATCGTGACTTCACATTCTCCCCGCTCCTCCACCGCCGTTACTTCATGGAAAGGGAAAAAAAACACAACGGAGACAGAAGAATGCGGCGTTCAAAAAACTAAACGACGGCGCGCTTTATGATCTGTAAACGCTCGCCTGCGTCCCCTCGACGGAATCAACGTGGAGGGAGAAAAAAAAACAAAAACCCGAATTAAAAAGAGCAACTCCCGCTGGAAGAACAAAAACCTCGTATCCGGGCGGGCGGGTGGGTGCCCTCGCCGAGGAGACATCTGGGGGACAGGTGGACGTCCACCACTCATCGCACCGCTCGCCCTCCCTCCCCCCCCCCCCCCCCCCCCCCCCCCCACCCTCCACCCTCCACCCTCCACCCTCCTCCACCCTCCCTCCCTCCCTCCTCCACCCTCCCTCCCTCCTTCAAACTAACCCAACAAAAAGTGAGAGTTACAGTAAACGGTCGTAGGGTTGCATCTTTCTGGCAGCGGATGAGGATGAGGGAGGCGTGTGTCTCTCAGAGCTTGGAGGGCCAGGTAACAGAGAGGGGGGAGAGAGAGAGGGAGAGAGAGAGACGGGGGGGGGGGGAGAAAGAGAGAGAGAGAGAGAGAGAGAGAGAGAGAGGGGGGAGAGAGAGAGCGCGCGACTGTAAAACGTCTGAGCCGGAGCGTAAGCTTATGTGCTCCGGCCGTTTGGGCTTTGAAACCAGATGAACCCCGTCTGTGGGGGCCCCCCGAGTCATTTCACCTTCAAAGGTAATTAACACATGGCTTGGGTTTGGGCCTCCGATGAAGGCCTGCGATTATGTGGGTGCAGATGGTCAGGGGGTTGGCGGAGGCCAGGGTGCGGGAGGGTTTGGTTTGGACCTCAGATACCGAGAGCAAGGTGTGCTGGGATAACGCTTTCATGTCAGCAGGGTACGCTTGACCCCCCCTGACCTCCCTTGACTCGACCCCCCCCCCCCCCCGAATCGAGAGCTGTCAACGCGGCTTCCTCGAGTTCCCCCCGTAAAGATGAACATGTGGACCAGGCCGGGTTAAGGGTTGGAGGGGGAGATGGCGTACCCTAGCAGGAGGAGCCCGCGGACCAAAAGCATCGGATAATTCATCCAACGTATCGAGCTGCCGTTTGAATCTTTCTTCCTCTCCTTCTCGTTGGCGTCCGTCGAGGGTGGGGGAGGGAGGAGAGGGGAGGAGGGAGGAGAAGGGAGGGAGGGAGGAGGGGGGAGATAAGAGCCGGACCTTAATGCTTTTTTCTTTTTTTTACCGATTCACCTTGCGCTGAAAGCCACGCTGCCCCCTCCACCCATTACCCGCTTCTCCTCCACCTCCTCTTCCTCCTCCTCCTCCACCTCCTTCTCCACATCCTTCTCATCCTCCTCCCCCTCCTCTTCCATCACCACCACCACCGCCTCCTCCTCCTCTTCCTCCTCCACCACCACCGCCTCCTCTTCCTCTTCCTCCTCCACCACCACCGCCTCTTCCTCCTCCTCCACCTCCTTCCTCCACATTCACCTTCTCATCCTCCTCCCCCTCCTCTTCCATCACCACCACCACCGCCTCCTCCTCCTCTTCCTCCTCCACCACCACCGCCTCCTCTTCCTCCTCCACCACCTGGCACATTTCTCAAGGTGGTAAACAGCATTCAGCCTCCCTGTGGCCATCAAAGGGAGGGAGAAAGTGAGAGAGAGAGACAGAGCAAGCGAATGAGGGAAAGAGAGAGAGAGAGAGAGAGAGAGAGAGAGAGAGAGAGAGAGAGAGAGAGAGAGAGAGAGAGAGAGAGAGAGATTTAAGGCTGGCCGTGACCTTGAAGCCACACCGTTCAGTGTTGCGCACGGCTGCCCTGCACTTGGAAAGCTCCTCCCACTCCCCTCTCTCCTCCCCCCCCCGGCCTCCCTCACCCAGATCCTTCTGATCTCTCTCTCCCGGCCTCGCCGTCATCACGAGTAAAATCAGGAGATCAAGCAAAGATAACGTTCATCACTCGTCACGATTTGGAGGAATCGTTGTTTAATTTTGTTTCAACTTTTCCTCTGATGAAGTCAACTCTAAACACACACGTGTGCGTGTTGGCTCGGTGTGTGTGTGTGTGTGTGTGTGTGTGTGTCGGTGGTGTGTGTGTGTGGGCAGTGTTGTGTGTGTGTCCTCGGCAGTGTGTGTGTGTGTGGCGTGTGTGTGTGTGTGTGTGTGTGTGTGTGTGTCGTGTGTGTGTGTGTGTGTGTGGGGTGTGTGTGTGTGTGGGCGTGTGTGTGTGTGTGTGTGTGTGTGTGTGTGTGGCTGTGTGTGTGTGTGTGTGTGTGTGTGTGTGTGTGTGGTGTGTGTGTGTGTGTGGTGTGTGTGTGTGTGTGTGTGTGTGTCGGCGGTGTGTGTGTGGGTGTGTATGTGTGTGTTGTGTGTGTGTGTGTGTGTGTGTGTGTGTGTGTGTGTGTGTGTGTGTGTCGGCAGTGTTTGTGTGTGTGTGTCGGCAGTGTGTGTGTGTCGGCAGTGTGTGTGTGTGTGTGTGTGTCGGCAGTGTGTGTGTGTCGGCAGTGTGTGTTTGATGATGGTGTTTTATTGTCCCAGCAGGTGGAGACCCACCTCCTGCTCTCCACACGAGACGCTGGCAGCAGCTGCTGGGCTACACGGGGCTGAGGGCTCCATATACGAGGGGAGGGGCCCCGTATACGAGGGCCGGGGCCGACCCCCACACACACACTCAAATGTTTTTAGTGGGGGGGGGGCTCAGATAGTGTGTGAGCAGTGTGTGTGTGTGTCGGCAGTGTGTGTGTGTGTGTGTGTATGTGTTCGTGTGTGTGCATGTGTGTGTGTTCGTATGCGTGCGTGTGTGTGTGCGTGTGCGTGCAGGTCTGCATACGTGTGTGTGTGTGTGTGTGTGTGTGTGTGTGTGTGTGTGTGCGTGCGTGTGTGTGTGTGAACATGCATGGTTTGGATGAGACAGACCAGACTTCCAGTTGGACTCTAGATCAGATGTCTGCTCTCTCATGAAGACCAGTAATACTTTGTGGTCAGGCCTCCTCCACTAATACCCAATCCATCATACCGTGCAGCCAGCCTCGAGTCCACACGCTGATCCATACTTCACAGCGATCATTACCGGCCGTCAATATATACACGGACGTCTCACTCGCTATGTGCATCGGCTCGTAAATCCAGACATACCTCCGTGTGCATCGTGGCATCAAACTGCGGCTTTATAACCAAACATGTAAGAGCGAGTTTGCAAGAGGAGACATTTGTTTTCACGTTCGTTTGACTTCGGTTGACGTCGCCGCCGGGAGTCGTCAGCCATCACCAGCGGCCATGGCTCGCTGCTGTTGGTCGAGAAGTCGTCCCCGGGCCCCGCCGCCGCCCCCCCTTCACCTGCGTCCCTCGCAGACGACGGGGGGATCATACAAGTTCGTGAACACGTACGAAGCACGTAAACCATAAACCGACCTTAAGCACGATGCACCATCACAGAGAGGAGGGGAGGAGTTGGGACGGGGATGTTACCTCAGTGTGCTGCCACGCCCCTGGCCACGCCCTCCTGGCCACGCCCCTGGTCACGCCCTCCAAGCTACACCCCGGGGTGCAGCTAACGCGGCAGCAGCACCCAGCGATGAAGAGCCCATGTGGGTGATGCTCTAGATGTCTCGTGCGTTGGCAGTTCCGACCCGTCTCTCTGCTGTGGTTTCACCGAGTTCATGACTCTATTGTTCTCTCAGACTCATCATTAACGCAAAAACAGTCATCTCCACTCATCTCCACTCATCTCCAGTCATCTCCATTCATTTCCAGTCATCTCCAGTCATCTCCAGTCAACTGCAGTCATCTCCAGTCATTTACAGTCATCTCCAGTCAACTGCAGTCAACTGCAGTCAACTGCAGTCATCTCCATTCATTTCTAGTCATTTCCAGTCAACTTCAGGCATTTCCAGTCATCTCCAGTCATCTCCAGTCAATTCCAGTCATTTCCAGTCATCTCCAGTCATTTCCAGTCATCTCCATTAATTTCCAGGCAACTTCAGGCATTTCCAGTCATCTCCAGTCATCTCCAGTCAACTCCAGTCATTTCCAGTCAACTTCAGTCATTTCCAGTCATCTCCAGTCAACAGCAGTCATCTCCAGTCAAACTGCAGTCAACTGCAGTCATCTCCAGTCATTTACAGTCATCTCCAGTCAACTCCAGTCATCTCCAGTCAACTCCAGTCATTTCCAGTTATCTCCAGTCATCTCCATTACATTTCTAGTCATTTCCAGTCAACTTCAGGCATTTCCAGTCATCTCCAGTCATCTCCAGTCAACTCCAGTCATTTCCAGTCATCTCCAGTCATTTCCAGTCATCTCCATTCATTTCCAGGCATTTCCAGTCAACTTCAGGCATTTCCAGTCATCTCCAGTCAACTCTAGTCATTTCCAGTCATTTCCAGTCATTTCCAGTCATCTCCATTCATTTCCAGTCATTTCCAGTCATCTCCAGTCATCTCATCTCATTTGTGTCTGTGTGTGTGTGTGTGTGTGTGTGTGCGTGTGCGTGCGTGTGTTGTGTGTGTGTGTGTGTCTGTGTGTGTGTCGTGTGTTCTGTGGTGGCAGTGCGTAGTGTGTGTGTGTGTGTGTGTCTGGTGTCATGGGCCTGTGCTCTGTGGTGTGTGTCTGTGTGCGTGTGTGTGTGTTGGTGTCTGGTGTGTGTGGTGTGTCTGGTGTGTGGTGGTGTTGTGTTTGTGTTGTGTGTGTGTCTGTGTGTGGTCTTGTGCTGGTGTTGTGTGTTGTGTGTGTGGTGTGTGTTGTGTCTGTGGTGCCTGGTGTGTGGTGGTGGTGTCTGTGTCTTCGGTGTGTTTCTTGCTTGCTGTGTGTGTGTGTGTGTTGTGTGACTGGCTGTGTGTCGTTGGTGTGTCTGTTGTGTGTGTGTGTGTGTGTGTGTGTGATGTGTGTGCTGTCTGTGTGTCGACTTTCATCGTCTTGCTACTGCGTCTTTCGAATCTTGATTGTTCAATTGATTTATGTCAGAACGAGGGACGAACCGGCATGCTTCCTCTCTCTCTCCTCTCCTCTTTCTCTCTCTCTCTCTCTCTCTCTCTCTCTCTCTGTCTCTCTCCCCCAACCCTCTCTCTCTATCTCTCTCTCTTTCCCTCTCCCTCTCTCTCTCTCTCGCTCTCCCTCCCTCCCTCTCTCTCTCTCTCTCTCTCTCCCCTTATCTCTCTCTCTCCCCCCTCTCCCTCTCTCTCTCTCTCCCTTCTCTCCCCCCTCCCTCTCTCTCTCTCTCTCTCTCTCCCCCCTCCCTCTCTCTCTCCCCCCCCCTCTCTCTCTCTCTCTCTCTCTCTCTCACGTCACTCCGTCTCTCTCTCTCACTCTTTCTCCCCTCTCTCTCCTCTCCCCCCCCCCTCTCTCTCCTTCTCTCTCTTTCTCTCTCTCTCCCCCCCTCTCTCTCCTCTCCCCCCCTCTGTCTCTCTCTCTCTTTCTCTCTCTCTCTCTGTCTCTCTCTCTCTTTCTCTCTCTCTCTGTCTCTCTCTCTCTCTCGCTCTCTCTGTGTCTCTCTCTCTCTGCAGTAGGAGATGGTTGAATGCCACGCAGCTCCTTCCTTCCCTTCCTTCCTTCCCTCTTCCCTTCCTTCCTTCCTTCCTTCCCTTCCTTCCCTTCCTTCCCTTCCTTCTCTTTCTTCTCCTAAAACAAATAAAGACAACAAGCATCAAAGCTGCTCTTGGTTAATAAAAGAAGACCTCAAATATGTTCCATTATGTTTGACATGGTTTTGGGTTTCTGCAGGCAGCAGAACAACAACAGGACGGAATCAAATCTCCCTCTCTCTCCCTCTCTCCCTCTCTCCCTCTCCCTCTCTGTCTCTGTCTCTCTCACTCTGTCTGTCTTCTTCTCGCTCTCCCCCTCTCTCCCCCTCTCTCTCTCTCTCTCTCTCTCTCTCTCCCTCTCTCTCTCTCTCTCCCCCCCTGCTGCTGTACTGTCCTGATTATGACATCCAAGGTTCCTAAAGCAACAGCAGTCAGAGGGGATCACGTTTTCTCCTTTGAAGTGCAGGTCGCCCGCCCGTCTCTCTCTCTCTCTCTCTCTCTCTCTCTCTCTCTCTCTCTCTCTCTCTCTCTCTCTCTCTCTCTCTCCAGTCGCAGGGCCGGAGCGCCGACCTTTGACCTGCGCTGATTGCTTCCGCGTCCGGGACCGGGCAGAGATAACTGTAAACGCAGCCCCTTTGATAGCCACTTAAGACCCGGAGCCTCGGGGAAATATGTGGGCGCACAGGCATGAGGAATATGCATGTGTGTGTGTGTGTGTCGGGGTGTGTGTGTGTGCGTGCGTGCGTGTGTGTGTGTGTGTGCGGGGTGTGTGTGTGTGTGTGTGTCGGGGTGTGTGTGTGTGTGTGTGTGTGTGTGTGTGTGTGTGTGTGTGTGTGACCACATGCGCAACCACGTACCCGGGCGGCGGACACATGGCAGCGTGCAGATGGCAGAGGTCATGGAAACATTAGTGTGACTTGCCGGGGATCAAAGCCTGCGCGCGCACGGAGATACGGAGCGGCCCTTCGAGACCGCCGACTCCTCTCTTGTGGTCGCCGTGTCATGGTAATCCACACCAGGGGGTCCTCGCCCACCGCCCACCCGCCACCCCCCTCTTATCAAAGCCTTGCCGAAAACTTTATGGACAAAAGTGACCATGAACAAAGGAAGAAGAGGTCGAAGAGGCCTCGTCTGTGATTAAATAATGAACCGTATTCTCACACTTTATGCATTTACATTTACATTGAGGGCATTTGGCCGACGCTTTTATCCAAAGCGACTTACAAAGAGTACATTTGTTGAAGGAGAGACAGCAATATATCACTGTGGTACATAAAGATAAGAATAGAGCAGCTTTCAAGTATTCATTCTTAATAGAACTTCGAGTTTCAAACGGCAATTCATCTTCAAAAGCACCCGACGAAAGGTTTCAACATCTCATAGTTTAGCGGAGCACGACTCTCCCGTGCGTCACGGAGGGCCGCCGTCGCCGTCACCGTCTCGGCGGCGTCCGCGTTTCCCGCCCGTCCGACGTCGGCGAAGCGAGACGACGAGAAAGCGACGGCGGCTGTCGGCGGGCGAAAGAAAAAGAATACGACTTTTGAGCGCGACGTCGAACGCGCCTCGGGGATTAGCGGAGAGTGTTTCGGCGGACGGCGCGCGTCGCGAACCGACGCGAGGCTCGTCGTCGTCGGCGCGTTGTTGCTCAGATTTTTTGCACGGATTCGGTTAAAGTTCAAGTCGAGCTGGAGGCCCCCGCGAGTAACTTCAAGATGTGTTTGTCGGATGTCGTGTTTTTCGGATGTTCCTTTGAAGCGGTGGCGGAGGTCGGCGGACGGCCCGCTGACTGCGATGCGGTTGTTTGAACGGGGATCTGAGCCTTCTGAGAACACGGCTCAGGAGTTCATGCTAATGCGGCGGCTGGCGTGGCCGTTAGCTGGGGATACGTGTTGACATGTCCTGCTGACTGGAAGCAGAGCAGAGGTCCGCGCTCGCGTGATGGACACACGCACGCACGCACACGCACACGCACACACACACACAACACGCAACACACGCACGCAACACACACACACACATACACACGCACCACACACGCACACACGCACACACACACACACCACACACACCACAGGACACACACACTGAACCCATGAGGCCTTTCTGCTGTAGTCTTCTCGCTTCTCTTCTCTCTCTCGCGCGCGCGTGCTCTCGTTCTCCCCCTCTTCCTCACATCTCCTTCTCTCTCCCTCTCTTTCCCCCCACTCTTCTCTCCTCCCTCTCTCTCTCTCTCCCTCTCCCCCTCTCTTCTCCCTCTCTCGCCCTCTCACTCTCTCTTCCGATCTCTCTCCCTCTCTCTCTCTCCCTCCCTCCCCCCCTTCTCTCTCTCCCCCTCTATCTCTCCCTCTCTCTCTCCCCCTGTATCTCTCTCTCTCTCTTCCCTCTATCTCTCTCTCTCTCCCCCCTTCCCTCTCTCTCACTCTCTCTCTCTCCCTCTTTCCCTCTCCCCCCTCTCTATCTCTCTCTCCCCCTCTCTCTCTCCCCCTCTATCTCTCTCTCCCTCTCTCTCCCATCTATCTCTCTCCCCCCCTCCCTCTCTCCCTCCCTCTCTCTCCCTCTCTCTATCTCTCCCTCTTTCCCTCTCCCCCTCTCTCTCTATCTCTCTCTCGCTCTCTCTCTCCCTTTTTCCCTCTCCCCCCTCTATCTCTCTCTCTCTCTCCCCCCCCTCTCTCTCTCTCCCCCTTTCTCCCTCTCTCCCTCTCCCCCTCTCTCCCTCTCTCTCTCCCCCTTCGTTCTCTCACTGCATCTTCAGCTCTAATTACGGCCTTTCTTTTCTCCCTCTATACTTTCAACTGTGGTATGTCTTTCTTTCTTTCACTCAAAGTTGAAAAACGAAAAAGAAAAAGAATTCTGTCGGCCTGAACGCAGCGTTCGCCGCCCAGAATAGAAAATACAAAGCCTTGTAATTTGCAGAATGTCATCAAATGTTTGTCATCTTTACCTCGATATATTTTTTCTCTCTCTCCTCAGCACCATATGAAAGGGAGCCGTGGAATTTGTCAGGCTAGAAAATGAAACCGACTACCGGATACTAATTATAACTCTGTTTTTCAACTGCCTTTTCTCTCCTGCAAAGGAAATAGAGACACAGAGAATAGACACAGGGCCATCTTGAGATAGATATGCTGTATATATCGCTGTCTCTCTTTCAACAAATGTACTCTAAATGCCCTAAATGTAAATGTGCATTTAAATATCCACGATTGCATCTAGGAATTGAATTGAACGTTGAATGTTTTGGCGGGTGGTCAATTCATTTGTTGGCAGCAGCATTTGGTTTGAATGACATATTACAGTTTATATGTATTCATATTTCTACATGATATGTCCTCATGCTGTTTCAAACTCCCGCCTCAAGAGGGCGCCGATCGGGATCCGAGAACGCTAACGCTAACGCTAACGCTCGCCGCGCCGCGCGACTGTGAACTAAAAATTGCTGGTCACATGACGGATTGCATTTATATCGCACTTTTATCCAAACGCGCTTTACAGTATCGCCTCACGTTCACCCGTTCATACACCGACGGCGGCGGTGCCGACCACGCAAGGTAACAACCAACACGTCAGGAGCAGTCAGGGTTAGGTGGCGGTCTCGCTCAGGGACACCTCCACACTTAGCTAAACTACTTCCCGTTTTGCCCGCGGTTCGTCCCGCCTCCAGACGTCGAGCGGGATACGAGACGACGACGTCCTCCGAGTAAAAAAAAAGACACCCAAGCGGCAACGGCAACATTAGACGAGAACTCGCTGGCTCATTTCTTGAATCGTCCATCATCATCATCCTCCTCCTCCTCCTCCTCCTCCTCCTCCTCTCATTCATGAAGATATCATCTTGGA
>PIJE02000714.1:117535-120035 GCA_002895965.2 Coryphaenoides rupestris | reverse complement strand
TAAAGATGGTCTTTCTCCACATGATGAGTTGTTCTTGGTCAGACGCCTCCGCTATTTGACACAGGAAATGCGGTGTGTGTGTGTGTGTGTGTGTGTGTGTGTGTGTGTGTGTGTGTACTCTTTTCTTCTGTCCTCTGTGGACGGTGTTTTCCACAGCATGCGTGTGTGTGTGTGTGTGTGTGTGTGTGTCTGTCCCTGTGTTGGGTTATTTCTGTCCAAGCGCGTGGTCAACATTCACAAAGGCCCTTTCCATGCCGAGGACTTTTACGTGACTCACTTCTAAGCGAGTCGTGTTGTTTGGACGCTTCTTGCATCTTGTCATCGTGTGTGTGTGTGTGTGTGTGTGTGTGTGTGTGTGTGTGTGTGTGTGTGCGGGAGGGTAAGGGAGGGTGTGTGATCGCTTCTGCATACTGTGCCATTTAGATCAACGGGGGCACCGCGAGGGTCCCGGCCACCCCGGACGCGCCGGGCAGGACAACCAGCAAAAAACAACAACAAAACCCAGACGACTCTGAGCAGCGGGCGGAGCCTGGAAACACGCGTCCATCAGCGGCGCGTTTGAATGCTAACTAAAGAAACAGCAGGGCTAATAGCGGCCTGCCTGAATATATTTTTGAGGCTTCCTGAAGCACAGAGCACACATTGGCGCGCCGGGCACACGAGCAAGAACGGGCATAGGGTTTTTATAAAGACGCTTGTTCAAACCGCTCGCATTAACGAGGATTACGCAGACTTGTTTATTTGCGATTTACATCCATCGAGCCGACCAGTTATCTGAGCGGATCGTCCGAGAAAGCGTAGTCAGCATGTCCTAATATAGGACTCATATTATAATTACATTTCCACGGGCTTCAAATTAGGTGCGTTAGTTGCTTGGCTCAGGGAGGTAAGAGCGGTTGTCTGGGTTTCGATCCCCGGGCTCCCCCCTCCTAAGCTAAGTGTGGAGGTTGTACCCGAGCTAAGACACACCTAACCCTACCTGCTCCTCCCCTAGCTAAGTGGTGGAGGTGTCGCTGAGCAAAAGACACCACTACCCACTGCTCTTCTAAGCTAAGTGTGGAGGGTCCCTGAAAAGGGCAAAGCAAACACGGACCCTACACTGCTCCAACCAGGCTAAGTGTGGGAGGTGTCCCTGAGCAGAACCACCTAACCCTACCTGCTCCTCCTCCTTTGCTAAGTGTTGGAGGTGTCCTGAGCAAACACCCACCTAACCTACCTGCTCCTCCTCCTGAGCTAATCTGAGGTGTCCCTGACGCAAGACAACCGACACTAACCCTACCTGCTCCACTAGCTAGTTGATGGAGGTGTCCTGAGCAGACAACCATCAACCCTACCTGCTCCCTCTAGCTAAGTGTGGAGGTGTCCTCTGAGCAAGACAACCACCTACCCTAACCTGCTTCCTCCGTAGCTAGTGTGGAGGTGTCCCTGAGCAAGACACCACCTAACCCTACCTCTCCTCTAGCCTAAGTTGGAGGTGTCCTGAGCAAGACACCACTAACCCTACCTGACCCTTCTAGCTAAGTGTAGGACGTGTGTCCCTGAGCAGAGCACCACTAACCCTACCTGCCTCCTCCTCCTAGCTAAGTGTGGAAGGTGTTCCTTGAGCAAGACACCAACCTAACCCTTACGCTGCTCTCCTCCTAGCTAAGTTAGTGGAGGTGTCCACGAGCAAGACATAACTAACCCTACAAACATGCTCCTGACGGTTGGTTGTTACCCTTGCATGGTTGGCACCGCCGTCGTGTATGAATGGGTGAATGTGAGGCCAAACACTGTGAAGCGCTTTGGATAAAGCGGTATATAATGCAGTCCATTTACCATTAATATATTTCTATCTAGTATTGGAGGAATGGAATGCACACCTTGGCAAACATCGTATGACCTCGAGAGAGCTCACTCCGTGACGCCTGTAGAAGCTGTCTCTGTCTCTGTTGTGTAGTGTGTTGTGTGGTATGTTGTGTGTGTTGATGTGTGTGGTGTGGTGGTGTGTTGTGTGTGTTGTTGTGTGTGTGTGTGTGCCACCTCGCGTCCTATCTCAAAATGGACAGTACGTGCTAGAAAGAATCTGCATTGTGTTGGTTGCGAATGATTTTGTGTTTTCATGTGGTGTGTTGCGTGGTGGAGACGGTTGTGTTGCAATGAATCGAAATGTGTGTGTGTGTGTGTTGCGTGAATCAACATGGTGTGTTTGCATGATCGAACTGTGTTGTGTGTGTGTGTGTTGCCGTGATCCAACATGTGTGTGGGTTAGCGTGGTGAGACATGTAGTGGTGTTTGCGTGATGGAACATATGATGGGAGTGTGTGTAGTGTTGCGTGATGGGACATGGTGTGTGTGAGTGTGTGGTGGGAAATATGTGTGTGTGGTGTGTGTGGTGTGGTGTGTGTTGGCGTGGACGGGATCTGGGGACCGGTGTCGCTAAACAGAGACAGGTCCTGATCCTCTCTTTCAGATAGCGCCATGGCAACTATGAGATGCTCTTCACTCATCTCTCTTCTCT
>PIJE02000714.1:107500-117510 GCA_002895965.2 Coryphaenoides rupestris | reverse complement strand
CCTGCACTGCATGGAAACTCCCAGACACCCTGAAGGGCTCCTCCGCAAACACGCCCGGGAACACATGCGCCTCACAAGCCCTGCCTCCACCCCCTGCTCCACCCTGCCTCCAGCCCTGCTCCACCCGCGCCCGGAACACATGCGCCTCACAAGCCCTGCCTCCACCCCCTGCTCCACCCTGCCTCCAGCCCTGCTCCACCCTGCCTCCAGCCCTGCTCCACCCGCGCCCGGAACACATGCGCCTCACAAGCCCTGCCTCCACCCCCTGCTCCACCCTGCCTCCAGCCCTGCTCCACCCGCGCCCGGAACACATGCGCCTCACAAGCCCTGCCTCCACCCCCTGCTCCACCCTGCCTCCAGCCCTGCTCCACCCGCGCCCGGAACACATGCGCCTCACAAGCCCTGCCTCCACCCCCTGCTCCACCCTGCCTCCAGCCCTGCTCCACCCGCGCCCGGAACACATGCGCCTCACAAGCCCTGGCTCCAGCCCTGCTCCACCCACCCAGCCCCTCTCCACCCTTCCAACCGCCCCGCTCCACCCACCAAGCCCCTCTCCACCCTTCCACCCGACCCGCTCCACCCACCAAGCCCTCCTCCACCCGCCCAGCCAGCCTCACACCCACCACTTGTATCTTTTAAAGTCAAAGAAGGTTCCGGAGCAGAGATTTGTCCGAGATTTTGAGTTTTTGTGTTCACTTTTTCCCCCCCCACCGGGTGTTCGGAGAGTGAGTCAGTCAGGTGCAGCGCTTTCACGAGGGTCGTGACGTTGGTTGGTGTGTGCTGAAGGTGGGCTCCCCTCGCGCGCGCGTGTGTGTGTGTGTGTGTGTGTGTGTGCGTGTGTGTGTGTCGACGGGATTACGGATTCATGAAGCCGACCCGGTCCCGCCGCCCGCCGTCGGACACGCATGCCAACGGCGGGCGAAGCGAGCAGAACCTCGAACGCTGCTGCCGCTGCCGCTGCCGCTGCTGCTGCTGCTGCCGCCGCTGCTGCTGCTGCTGCTGCTGCCCACATGAGACAGGAACCGACCGTCTGCCCCGCAGGTTACGACCATTCCAAACATTTATTGGCGGCGAATCAAAAGAAACGACGCATCCTTCACTGTCTCGTCTATTTTCGGCGTCTCGCTCCACCCCCCCCCCCCCCCCCCACCCCCCCCCCCCCCCCCCACCCACCCCCCACACACCAGGTGACTCATAGCCCCACCCACCCCCAGACTCTAACTGGGCCAGGTGAGGCTATAGCCCCACCCACCCCAGACTCTAACTGGGCCAGGTGAGGCTGTAGCCCCACCCACCCCAGACTCTAACTGGGCCAGGTGAGGCTATAGCCCCACCCACCCCAGACTCTAACTGGGCCAGGTGAGGCTGTAGCCCCACCCACCCCACAGACTCTAACTCAGGCCAGGTGAGGCTGTAGCCCCACCCACCCCAGACTCTAACTGGGCCAGGTGAGGCTATAGCCCCACCCACCCCAGACTCTAACTGGGCCAGGTGAGGCTATAGCCCCACCCACCCCAGACTCTAACTGGGCCAGGTGAGGCTGTAGCCCCACCCACCCCACAGACTCTAACTCAGGCCAGGTGAGGCTGTAGCCCCACCCACCCCACAGACTCTAACTCAGGCCAGGTGAGGCTGTAGCCCCACCCACCCCACAGACTCTAACTCAGGCCAGGTGAGGCTGTAGCCCCACCCACCCCAGACTCTAACTCAGGCCAGGTGAGGCTGTAGCCCCACCCCCCCAGACTCTAACTCAGGCCAGGTGAGGCTGTAGCCCCACCCACCCCCAGACTCTAACTCAGGCCAGGTGAGGCTGTAGCCCCACCCACCCCAGACTCTAACTCAGGCCAGGTGAGGCTGTAGCCCCACCCACCCCCTAGACTCTAACTCAGGCCAGGTGAGGCCAATTAAGCCAGCCAGCCACCAAACACACACACACACTCCCACACAATCATCATCGTCATCAGCCAATAGAAAGCCCACTATCAGCGCCGGCGGTTCGATTCTGCGGCTGCCAGCGGTTTACTACTCCGAGCGCTAACGGATTCCCGCCGGCCACATGTGTATGGATGCTGCCCGACCCCCCCAAACCACCCCCCAAAACCCACCCCCCCCCCCCCCCCCCCCCCGCCGCGTCCATCCATCAATCACAGCAGCAGCCGGCAGGTATGTGAGAGAGCCCTGCTTCAAATAAAACAACTTAAAATGGTCTTAAACAATAAGCCCGTTGGTATTTTAACGTCCTAATGAGTGGCCGTCCAACCATTTAACGGCTGCCCCGTCTACGGTTATGGTCATTCACCTGCGCATGAGTGTGTGTGTGTGTGTGTGTGTGTGTGTGTGAGTGTGTGTGTGTGTGTGTGTGACTACAACGTTCCCGGAAGAACGGCGCAGGACGGACGGGGGGACGGGTGAACTAAGTGACGAGGACACCCGGCGGGGAGACGCAGGCCAACGAAAGACGGTGGGCGTCGCCACAGGCCGACAGGTAGGACGAGAAGGAGGAGTCACGTCACGCGGGCCACGCGGAGCCCATGAATCAGCGAGGGGTGTGTGTGTGGTGTGTGTGTGTGCGTGTGTGTGTGCGTGCGTGCTTGCGCGTGTGTGTGTGTATGTGTGCGTGTGTGTGCGTGCGTGTGTGCGTGCGTGTGTGTGTGTGTGTGTGTGGGTGCCAGCGCCTCTCTGAGAGGAGACTGGCCGCAGAGGAGGAGGAGGAGGAAGAGGAGGAGGAGCACCGTAATGAGGAGCAGAGATGACCGAGGCCTGGGAGGGAGAGAGAGAGGGGAGAGAGAGAGAGGGAGAGAGAGAGAGGGAGAGAGAGAGAGAGAGAGAGGGAGAGAGGGAGGGAGGGAGGGAGGGAGGTGGTGGTGGGAGGGACTTCAGGGGAGATCAGCCAGACAGTGTGATGCCTGTTTCACTTTGATGTCTGTCTTCTGCCCTGTTTCTGTCTCGCAGAGAGAGAGAGAGAGAGAGAGAGAGAGAGAGAGAGCAGAGAGAGGAGAGAGAGAGAGAGAGAGAGAGAGGGCCTTTTTTTCCCTCTCTCTCTCTCACTCTCTTTCTCTCTCTCTTTCTCTCTCTCCCTCTATCTCTTTCCCTCCCCTCTCTCTCTCTCTATCTCTCTCTTTCTCCCTCTCCCTTTCTCATTCTCTCTCTCTCTCTCCCTCTTCTCTCTCCCTCTCTCATTCTCTCTCTTTCCCCCTTGCTCTCTCTCTCCCTCTCTCTATCTCTTTCCCTCTCTCCCTCTAGAAAAAATCTAGATACATATATAAAAAAATATATAATAATAATAATAATACTACAATAAAAATAATAATACTCTCTCCTCTCTGTCTCTATCTCTTCTCTATCTCTTCTGCTGTCTTCTCTCTTTCTCTATCGTCTCTCTGTCTCTCTTCCTCTCTCTGTCTTCTCTCTCTCTCTCTCTGCTCTCTCTCTCGTCATCTTCTTCTCTCTCTATCTCTCCTGTCTTTCTCCTCTCTCCGTCTTGCTCCTCTCTCCCCGTTCTCTCTCTCTCTCTCTCTCTCTCTCTCTCTTCTTCTCTCTGTCTCTCTCTCTCTCCAGGTTTTTGTTGAGTCTTTATGACGTTCTCCTCGCCGCGTCCGTCTCTCTGCCACCTGGCCGTGTTGTGAACACGTGCGCTCGGTAGTATCTCTCCGCAGACGCCATGACTGTACGCTCATTAATGTCATGAATGAAAGCATCTCCTTAAAGAGTCCAATAATAGATCAGTGGGGTTGATACGGTTGGAAGGTTGACACACACACACACACACACGCACACACACGCACGCACACACACACACGCACACACACACACGCACACACACACATACACACACACACGCACATTCTTCACAGCAGGAATGCCAGCGTGGATGCCAAGCGTCCGAGAGAGAGCGCCGTGACGTTACGTTATGAGCCGCCGTGATTACATTCGCGGTTTGCAGAAAATGTCGGCACGCGGATGGGGGGGGGGGGGGGGGGGGGGCGTGGAGGGCTGGATCTTCATGTAATGAAATGAAATTTAAAAAAAAAGCAGCTCCACAGGAACAGGTGCGAGTTCAAAGTATGGAGATATCCACTATGTCATTGTTTGGCCCAGTAAATTGTTGATCTCCGCCGGCTCGCAATAGCGAACAGGCTTGTTTGTTAGGCGTTGTTTATTTTCCCCCCAGAGTTGTAATTGTAGGAACAAATAGGTTCCTCTGAGCCACACATGCTGAGGGCCCCAGCAGCATGGGAGGCCCCCGGTCCCCTGGCCGACGGCCCCAGCACGGGAGCCCCCCCCCCCCCCCCCGGCTTCGCCCCCGGGTCGCGGACCCCGGCCCCTGGCTCCTGGCATGGCCCCCCCGGTCCGTCACAGAGCGTACGCGGGGTCCGCTTTTTATTTACGAGGCCACATGAAAGCGCCAGAGCTAACGACAAGCGCTTCACCATCAGAGGGCTGAGCTGATTTAACTGCAGAACGCCAACACCTCAACGAGGGCCCCCCCGGCGAAGACAACAGACAGACAGAGAGAGAGGACGAGGACGAGGACGAGGACGAGGACGAGGAGCAGGACATCCAAGCCTCGTCAGGACTCCCAAAACGGCTTCCCAGTTCCCGCCGTGTTTTTAGTCTTTACCCTCCAGACTATAGCAAAAAGTCCGCTTTTTCCAGTTGACCTGCAGAGTGTTGACACCCGGCACCCTGCTGGCGACCGCAAAACTGCCGTGGGTTTGCCGTGGGAAGAATCGATTATTATATCGACGAGAGGATATGTCAGATATGTACGAGGTTTTCGGGGCGTCGTGTTGCACATCGGCGAGATACTGCCGGGTGGAATCAACAGGACGGGGGGAAGAGGGGGAATGTGTTTTTAATCGCCGTCTCTCTCCCGCGGTCTGTTGGCATCGTGTCACGGGAATGGCTCTCCTCCCCTGTGGAAGTTCACCTGATGCTGGAATTGTTTTGCACATGTTTGGTTCGTTTGATCAAATAGTTGCGAGCTGATTACAGGTTTTATGTCCGCAACGGTTCCTGGACGAACATTTTTGCCCAAACCTTACCCGAAGCATTCCAGTGGAACCGGCTTAAGAACCCAATGCTATGAGTAATGCATTGTATTACGTATAAAATCTAGTGTTTTTATATGAGTATTGTATGTATGATGTGAATCATGCATTCATACTGTATATGACATTAATAGCACCCTAGCACCCGAGCACCCTAACCCTAAACGAGACAAATCTTAATATCATGAAAGCTTGGGAACCGCTCAGACCGTTCCCCAAACACGGAATGTTCTGACGTGTCTTGTATGTCTACGATGTTCAGAGCGGTTGTACGTAATCGTCGTGGTAACCGGCCTTCATAATCGGAGACATTCGTCATCCTGTCATTGTTGGATTGAAACAAATGAAAAATATTGAAATAGCTACAACTGCGTTTTAGGGCCTGCGTTTAAAAAAGAAATGCACGTAAGGTCATCATCTTACTAAAGTAAAGTAGTAATTTTGAAAATGAACAATGTCGTAATTTCGACGAGAATACTTCCAAAAAAGGTTTTATAATTGGATGACAAACAACGGCGTCGTCTCAATGAATATTGAACTGTTTTCTAGCTTCCCTGTGTTCTTCAAGGCGTGGGGTCTGCTGCGCGAGGCGGAACAAAGGTCGGGTCGCTCGCTTTTAAACGTGGAAAACAAAAATGGCTAAACAGAAACAGAAACAGGCTCAAGGATCTGTTTTCTGCGACGGTTCTTACTGTAAATGTCATTTTCGGAAAGGGACAGGGTGGCCCCCATTCTGTAATTAAAGTCTCTCTCTCTTATTTGCGCTGTCTGGGTTTAAGAGGGCTATTGCCACGCTTCAACATACATGTTGTTGTTTTTATGTGTCTGTGTTTGTCTGTGGCTACACGGATAAAAGGGAGATGCCCTGCCCCGTGTCCTAAAGACAAATAATAAAAAAGGCCGAGGGACCGGGGAGTCGTCTCGGCGCCGTTTGAACCGGTGCCCTCCGACTGGGTCGCAGCCTCGGCGGCGGAGGTACGTTTTACTGCCCCTTTGACCCGCCTGGGTGGGTTAGCTTCTCTCTGCCCTCATAAACTCATCACCACGCCCCTGAAAATTGCACTTGTCTGTTACCACGGAAACGTAGCGTGAAATGGTCTTGAGTCATCAGTCAGACCTACAACTTAGTATTTTACTATGTAGACATTCAGCGGACGCTGTAACCAAAGCCATTTACAGTGACTTGGTTTCGCTTCGCTCTCGATGAGCGGGCATCTTTGCTGGTCATGGTCATGGAAATTGGGGTTTGAACCCGGAACTTTGGACGAACCATTAGACTGCGTAGGTGACGTCGGTCCGCTGGCAGGTGTTTAACGGCGGATACTCCGTTTACTTGAGCAGAGACAGAAAAAAAGTACGTCACTTCCACTTATGCTCTCTGGCGGACATCCATGGGACCAATCACTGCAATATCGCGTGGAAAAGGCATCTCGCTGCCCAGTCCGTAACACCAAAAGATACTGCAAATGCAAAGGCTTTCATCAGTGGACCATAGGCTCAGTCACGCCATTGTGCTCACTGGTTCGGCGATAGATAGGGACTTTACAGACATTTATTTACAGGAAAATCTTCCAGTTCAGGGACTGTGATCTGAGCGGCGCTTCAACGAGCGTCAATCGCCACAAGAGAGACGGTCGACGAGACGTCTGAACTCCAGGCTTCGTCTTCTGCAGCGGCAGCGGCAGAGACGTAGTATCGTGACGTCTGCCGCTGCCTCTGCGGTGCCTGTGATGCTCCGGCGTCGGCCGGGCCTCGTATATAAACCAGAAGGGCAATCTCATCCGAGTGTTGTTGTGCGAAGTGAAAGATCTGATGACTGAGTACAGTTGAGACGAGTGGACTGTGAAGCATTAGCTGTTGTTCCGTGGTTTTTCCCCTCCCCGCCCTCCTCAAAGTTCCTGCCAGCTTCCCAGAGGTTCAATGGTGGCATCCACCCCCTGTTGTGCCCGCCTTTCCAACGCCGCAAAAACAAAAAAAAAACAACGCAGCAGAAGAAGAACATTTGAGAACGATACGCTGACATCAGCACGGGATGTTTTGGAAGAAAGATTGAGGCGGCAAACCAAAAAAAACAATGATACAGCGAAGATGTGACCACTGATTTAGCTGGAAGGCCTCCGATGTCGCGAGGCCAACGCTGCTTGGCTCTCGTTCCTCGTCCTCCTCTCCTCCTCCTCCTCCTTCGTCTTCGTCTTCGTCTTCTGAACGCGCTGGGGAGACATGATGTGTTCTTGATGAGGGGGGATGCCTTTTTTTCTTTTTTTCTATTCTTCAAAGGCATTTAAGATGTATAATTAATAACAGAAATTTGAAAATTGCGTAGGACACCCAGGTCCCTTTGAACACATCCAAATCCCGATGGATGGATGACTCACGGTCCTTTAATTAGTCGGGGTTTAAGACGTCGGGGTGGAGCCCGTCTGGCCCCGTATCCTCCTTCTACTGCTAGCACCTCCGCCCGCCGCCCTCCGCCCTCCGCCCTCCGCCCTCCGCCCTCCGCCCTCCGCCCTCCGCCCTCCACCCCCTCATCCTCCATCCTCAGCCGCAGAGGAAGATTACAAAAAGAGTCTCGGATATTCTCCCGTCGTCATATTGTTGTTGTTGTTGTTGTTGTTTATGACACAAAAATATGAGTCACGCTTTCACCAGAAGCCCAAGATGCCGATGCCGCCGCCCGCGTGCTTCATGTTCATGAAGTAATGCTTTTGGTTTGTATCCCAGTGATCGGAAAGATAGCGCGGCGGCGGCGGCGGCGGCGGCGGTTGGTAGAGTTTCACACCTCATGAGATGAACGAGCATCGAGCGTCCGGCAAATCGAGCAGTTTGTAGAGCTATCTATATATTATCTGTATCTATCTCTCTCGATCTCTCTCTGCATTTACATTTACATTTACATTTAGGGCATTCGGCAGACACCTTTATCCAAAGCAACTTACAAGAAGTACATTTTGTCGAAAGAGACACAGCAATGTACCGCTGTGGTACATAAAGATAGGATCTCTCTCTGTCTATATCGAACTATATCTCTCTCTATACGAGTCTATGTGTCTCTCTGTCTCTCCAGCTCTATCTTCATATCTATCTCAAGATGGAGATGACGTGTCCGCTCACAATACATAATGTCGTACTCTGTTTACCCCTAACCCCCAGACACACACACACACACACACACACACACACACACACCACACGCACACACACGCACACACACACACACACACACACACACACAATAAAGGGTTGCTGTCCATCCCATGACGCCGTGAGGTGTCTCGGTGGTGAACAGAGCACCCGGCTAGGTTTTAATTTATTTTGCATTCTTCTCAGTGGGTGGCCCATCAGGGTGCATCAGCGGTGTGGGTGTGGGTGTGGGTGTGGATGTGGGCGGCTCGGATGGGTGGGCGGGTTTTTGGAGGTTTTTTTTTGGTGGTAATCTTTTGATTCATTGTGGTGGCGTTTCCTTTTTCTCTCTGAAAGACTATGCAAATGAGTCGAGGTCACATGTGCGAAGAGCGATGTTTTGATCCCGTCACCGGGAACCGTCCACGGTGGCGATGTCGAGTCGTCACCCGTAACGTTAATGTCGACGTACAGTTTGTAAAGTGGATTTTAAGTTAACTTAAGCACAGGAGGCGGTTCTCACCGGAATTGTGAGTTTCACTTAAAACTAACTGCCCAAGTTTCTTTTCACTTTCAGAGCTCGGTCCACAATACCTCGCCTTTTAAGTCTCGTCTTAACGAAAACACCTAATTTATAGTCGGTATGCACAGTTCGCGCAAGCCGGCGCCAACCGTCAATGATGTCATCACGTGCCTCGCGAATGCTTCATACGGCGCATAAAGGAGGTTTTAACGAGTCCATGAATCACCTCGCGCCTGAGGCACCTGCCGATCCACCGAGCGCTTACGGCTCCAACTCATGTTACGCCGACTTGGAAACATTTGAAAAATGCCGGAGCTTGAAGACCTCGCAAGCCTTTCATCAGCCATCTTGTTCTCTTATCTCTCAGCCTCCCCCTGCTGTTGACCCGACTCCCAATGACCTCCAACACCGTCCAACGACCTCCAATGCCCTCCAACTCCCTCCAACGCCCTCCAAGGATCTCCAAGGACCTCCAACGCCCTCCAACGCCCTCCAATGCCCTCCAACGCCCTCCAACTCCATCCGATGCTCTCGGAAGTCCTCCAATGCCCTCAAAGGAACTCCAACTCCCTCCAACACCCTCCAAGTCCCTCCAATGCCCTCCAACTCCCTCCAACACCCTCCATGTCCCTCCAACGCCCTCCAACTCCCTCCAACGCCCTCCAATGCCCTCCAACGCCCTCCAATTCCCTCCAACACCCTCTAAGGACCTCCAACGCCCTCCAATGCCCTCCAACTCCCTCCAACGCCCTCCAAGAACCTCCAACCACGCCCAACACCCTCCAACTCCCTCCAACGCCCTCCAACTCCCTCCAACACCCTCCAAGGACCTCCAACGCCCTCCAATGCCCTCCAACTCCCTCCAACGCCCTCCAAGAACCTCCAACCACGCCCAACACCCTCCAACTCCCTCCAACGCCCTCCAATGCCCGCAAAAAAAACTCCAATAACCTGTGACTTCATCTGTGTTACGTTTTTTGTCTTGGAGCTTTCATAAAATTGGCCTTGGGGTTCCACTGAGAGCTTTGATCAGCCCTGCCAGGAACAGGACTTGGTGTTTATCTGCTTTATCTGAAGATCCCCCCCCCCCATCCCCACTCCGTAATTGGTGGTGGCGTGGGAGGTGGTGGTGATGTGAGACAACCGCTCTTCTATACAACCTATATAACCTATATCACCGCGATACAACGGCTACACAACCGCGACACAACCACTAGACAACCAAAAGACAACCGCTATATAGCCGCTAGACATCCGCTAGACATCCACTAGACAACCGAAAGACAACCTCTAAAAAAATCGCTATATAACCGCTA
>PIJE02000714.1:100000-102500 GCA_002895965.2 Coryphaenoides rupestris | reverse complement strand
TCCAACCCGGTTGATATAAATAGAAAGTTCACGAAAACATTCCATTCACGTTGCCTATTTATTTTACCGCTCATCGTAAACGGATCAAAGCGCGCCAGGTCCTTACTTGTGTGTTCGGACGGAGCGCCCCCCGGTGCCTTCTAAGGCCGCACCATCACGGTCCGCAGTCACGCCGTCCGTCCGTACGGGAAACCATGCGGCGGCTACACAGCGTGGCCTGCACATGTGGGCCCGCTGTATAAACCAACCGGATTAGGGAACGGCGGCTGAGTGCGATTGGAAATGGTCGCTTCACAGATGAATGCAAACCGGTGTAAACACACTAACGGTCTGCTAGTCCATCTCCGCAGCGCAGAGCAGCGCAGGCGAGGCAGATTGCGGACCTACGACAAAAAAGACCGGTCGGCCCCTTCAGCCACACCGGAGAGTGATTGATGAGGACGTATTTATAGGCCGCGGCTTCGGGAAGCAGAGGCCCACAACTTATCATGCGATTGAGGGACACGTATAACACAGCTGGCCCCCCCCCCCCCCCCCCCCCACCCCGCCGACAACGACGGCCACACGATGCCAGATCCGTAGCGGAGACAAGGCGATGGTTCCCAGCGCACCCACTGGGAACCGTGTTTGGTAGTCGCGGCTGTCAGAGCGGGCCCACCACGGGACTCCTGGTCCAGGAGATGTGTATCTGTCGAGAGGCGGTTTTGACTTTCACAAAAACACACAGCGAGAGGAAGTCTTCCAATCAAACATGGCCACATGCTGTTGGTCTTTCTCGGACAACATTACCATATCAGTGGGGCTTTCCCATTTTAAAAACTCATGTTTTGCGGTCATATAAGGTAGACTTAAACAGTTTACTCAGCTGTGGTGAGCAGGTCGTGTTTGCTCGCCCCTCTTACACGAGAGACACAATGGAATTAAAAATGGTCGAGGCGACGGTTTTTTGCACGATTATTTTTCGACGTTGTTTTGCGAAGCACCTGGACTCGCTTCTCAGGGTCGTGGAATAATATTTCCCCCTCGGCGAGCGGAGATGGAGGAAGGAGATAGCGCCTCTGTCAGCGAACCGCCGCCGTGTCTCATAACCTCAGAAGCCCGCTGCCGTCTGCCCTCTCTCCTCCCGGGGTCGGCTCCCGGGGATATCCTATTCCTGTCCTGTGAACCTGTGTGTCTTCCCGTGGCGCGACGAGGATGTGGATCGACCGACTCGGCCGCCCAGCGGTTCAGAGGGGCAAAACGGTTCCGGCCTTCTGGCTTTGGGGTCGGATGCTAATATCGGCCGTTGTCGCTTCGCCGGCCGTCACGCATGACTTTGATGCCTGGAGTTGGAAGAAATTATTTAGAATATATCGTGTAATCGTCTTTAAAGTGTTAATGCTAAGTGTTACAGTATGTTGATGCTAAATCCTGAGTGGACGTACTTAATACCAGACCAGTGAGGCCCAGTCAGGATCTCCCGCCCCTCCCCGGCCTCAGCTACTGAGCTCGCTCAATACTCAAGGCTCAAGGCTCAAGGCTCAAGGCTCAACACTCAAGGTTCAACACTCGAGGTTCGAGGATCAATGCGCAAGGCTCAAGGTTCAACGCTCAACACTCCAGGTTCAAGGCTCAATACTCAAGGCCCAATGCTCAAGGCTAATAATCAAGGCTCAAGGCTCAGCAGCATAAAAAACAAACAAATGAAGAAGGGCGGACTTCGGGACACCTGGCCCTTTCTCTCGGGTCACTGGGTCGTAACGAGGCTCAGCGTGTCCCCCTGACCCCCCCTGACAGGACCAGGCGATCCCCGGGATGTCGCCCCCTCGTCGGGCCCCCGCCGCCCCCCCCCCCCCCCCGGAGGACGAAGCCCTGGAGGACGGGCGGCTATCATCTAACAGCGCCGCCGCCGCCGCCGCCGCCGCTGCGCCGCCACCGCTATCCGCGCACCAGAGGAGGCACCGCACTGCCGACACCCGCGGTCACCACCGTATACTTTCACTGGGTGGGTTAATTATTTATGTGTAACACTAGGATACCTTGTGTGTGTGTGTGTGTGTGTGTGCGTGTGTGCGTGTGTGTGTGTGTGTGTGCGTGTGCGTGTGCGTGTGTGTGTGTGTTTTGTTTTCTAGCCTAGCCTAGCCCAGAGGACAGAGGTATTCAGACAACCACATTACTTTGCGGCGCACGCTAAGTAGCGCAGCGCGAGTGATCGAGCTCCAGTCGCTGTCACTCGCGCGCCAACCGAGGCACGTTCCAGGTCTTTAGCTGTTGGCGGTTTGCTTTATTTCATGTAAATTGAGGGAGGGCTCCGTCGCTTTTATGCCGACGAAAGAAAGAAAAAAAACGCGAGGAGGGCGACGTCACCGTGGTAACCCCGACTGTCACTCACCGCCGGAGAACAAGAGTCAGACAGAGAGAGAGAAAGAGAGGGAAAGAGAGGCAGATGAAGAGATAGGGAGAGAGAGAGAGAGAGAGAGAGAGAGAGAGAGAGAGAGAGGAGAAGAGAGAGAGAGAGGAG